>JAFVLL020019149.1:0-50471 GCA_021397915.2 Tor tambroides
TAAAGATCATGTTCCATGAAGATATTTTGTAAATTTCTTACCATAAATATATCAAAACTTCATTTTTGATTAGTAATATGCATTGCTAAGAACTTAATTTGGACAAATTATAGGTGATTTTCTCAGTATTTAGATTTTTTTGCACCCTCAGATTCCAGATTTTCAAATAGTTGTATCTCGGCCAAATATTGTCCGATCCTAACAAACCATACATCAATGGAAAGCTTATTTATTCAGCTTTCAGATAATGTATAAATCTCAATTTCGAAAAATTGACACTTAAGACTGGTTTTGTGGTCCAGGGTCACAAATGTGGAATAAAACCACTCTTAAAGTTCTGTTTGTTTAAAGTTTGCTTTTTTCGCTATTAATTAATCAAACAAATAGATTAATAGATGGCAATAGTTGAAGCATTGTGACAGGTCGGGGCTAGCTGTCACACTGGGAGTTGCCATAAGACTATATCTCAGTAAAAAAGGGTTTTAAGTAATAAGTCTAGTTAAATGTAATAAAATGTCATTAATTTATACTATAAGAGTCTGTTTAATGGCTACTTTCACAACTTACCCCATTAGTGTGAGCATGTGTTCAATGAACTGTAACTTTTTTTCCCCTGAGCAATAATGGTTGAAAGTTTTTTTGGTAGTCAAGACTTAAATGTTACCAAACAAACTGAGTTTCAAATATAAACCATAGCCTATTCACTGGAGTGAAAAAAAGTTTTTATTTGTTTATTTATTTAATGCTGTTACCAGTAATCAATCTTAAACTGTGCCAACATAATACACCTAAAATAAGCATATTTTCAGATCTGTGCCATTCAGCTTCTAATAATGATCGGCTAAAGCGAAAATACAGCACCGCTGGATGTGAAGACCTCCCCTTTAAACGCTGCAGCTCTCTCGCTCAGTCTCTCTCCCTCACTCACTTACAATCAGACGCGTTCAGACGAGCTTTACTGTTCTTCTCATATTCTTCTCATCTGTTCTCCAGCAGTGAGCACGCTCTTCATCACATTACTGTCGCTTTCGTTGTTGTCTTCGTGCAACATTGTAACATTCGCGAGAACCGCGTCTGGAGTTCCACAATAATTTAACGCTGAAATCAAAAACGTGAGTATCACAACTTGGTCACATCGACAGCTTTTAATTTTTTATCTCAAATCATCAACAGTGATATTTTAGATGAAGTGTTCATCATGTCAGCTGAGAAATGTTTAACGTTGACTGAAAGTGCGACTGTTCATCGCAGACGCGCCTTCACGTTTAGTTTACAAGAGAAGTTCTCAGCTGTTATCTTACAGAGTTGTTCATTTTCATTTGTTCTTAATCGAAATTTAATGTTAATGTTCAGGTTTTGTGAAATAATTTCGTCTTATGGTCGAATTGAAATGGTTTATTGTGCACATCAGAAGCACGTGCGAATCCTTTAGTTTGTTTGCTTTTGTTCTTAAACAGCTTGTTGCAGCTGCTCCTCTTTCAAGCAGTTTTACTATCTGCCAAAGTAAAAAGCTTATCTATCTATCTATCTATCTATCTATCTACAGTATCTATCTATCCATTGTATCTGGCAGTTGATCTCTAATCGTTTTCTGACAGGTCTGTGGTAGGACATTGATCAGAAGACTGTTCATGCATGTATATTGAAAAAATACTTCTCAGATTTAATATTGTACATATTATTAGCTGAAAATCTTTTTTTTTTATTTTTTTTTTTAATATTTTTGTTTTCGTCGCATGCATTTATCTCATTCCTGAATGTTTATTTCTGCTGTTGCAGAGGTGTTGAGAACATCAAGATCATTGCCGTCCATGGACCACCTGTAAATCCAGGTCGGTATAGCCAGGGATTGACCTTGTTTGAGGACCACAGTCGTGCCTTTGAACTGAAACATGAATTCAGTGTATTATTCCCAAGATATTCTGTTTAGTTTGTGGATAAACTTCTAATCTCATCCATAATCTAGATCCCTGACCTCATTATAGGTCACCATTGGACACTTTGAGGACCCTTGGAGTCTTTGTGTCCTTCACTGTTGGACATTCTCAAACAGAATAGAATGGCAAAGTGGTTAAAGGACTATTTAAGTTTCGGGAGCAAACGAGTTCCCCCGCAGCCACCAAAACCAGACTACACCGAGAGTGAGATATTGAAGGCGTATCGTGCACAAAAGAACCTTGACTTTGAAGACCCTTATGAAGACTTTGAGAACAGGCCTAGAAATGACAACGGGTCGACTGAAACGTCTCACACGGGCTTCGGCTCTCCTCTGAAATCCTCAAGTCTGGATATCAAGGTTGTGTCACCGAAACATCGCCTCATAAAGGTGGACTCGCAAGACCTGGGACGAAGCAAGATTCTCTTAAGCTCCGTTTCTTTAGAGGAACCAGCAGATCCGGTGAGTTATTTACAATACTTTAGTAAAAAGCCAATATTTGTCTATTTTGATATTATCTGCATTGGACTAGTAACATAAGTGTACGAGTAACAAGTAACATAATAAGTTGTAAATGTTCCTGTTTTCAAATAATTTTGAGTGAATTTTGCATAAGTATTGTGTAAACTGTTCATTTAAAGTTGATGTTTATAATTTTTTTTTTTTTTTTTATGTTAAAACATAACCAACCAGCCCAACACAACAACATGTGCTCAACCAATGGTTTGAGTCTGGAGGCGGGGCTATGTGTTTGAGCAACCAATGGGTGCTGAGTAGTGTTCATTCAACTTTTTTGAGAACAGTAATTTTACTATATATATATGTATATATATATATATCTCGCACTAAGGGCGATCGCTTTAATTTAAAAACGGACTAAAAAAACAACTCACTTTCCCCTTAAAAACAATACTACCGCGTGTGTAGTCACGTGTAGTGTTGTTTTTGGCGGCCTGTTTTAATTTTAGTTTTAGTCTAGTCTTTGTGTGAAGCTGTCATTTTAGTTTTTATTAGTTTGTCACGTTCATACTCTTTTTAGTCTAGTCAAGTTTCAGTCAACTAAAAGTCTGAGCATTTTAGTCTTATTTTAGTCAGAATTATCCATGACTATTTTCGTCTAGTTTTAGTCGATGAAAACTGATGACATTTAGTCTAGTTTTAGTCAATGAAAATTGTATTTTAGTCTCTTTTTAGTAATGCAATTCTATTTAACCCAGTCAATATAGTATAAAGACGTAGTAGTATAGACGAAACCAAAATTTTCTTTTAGCCAAACCCATTTCAAACAAGGTTATCTTATTATATTATTGTTACCTTATAGACTCAAGAATACATCCATTCCAGACACGGAAGACGCTCTGATTTGAATTTACAACATTTATTTTACCAACCAAACATGTTAGAAGTACACACACATAAATTTTCTCCCAAAGACGAACCCTGGCTGTCCGGCCATCGGTACTTTGTTTGCTGTTGTCTTCTAAATAATGCCGCGAGTGGGGCTTGAGGAAGTGACGTCGCCTGCGTCTGCGCAGTGGGACCTGATGCAGCCGCTGAAGTGAGACACAGGAAACAGAAATTCTGCAAAATAATAGTAATAACGCAACTAAATGAGACGAAATAACGTTATAACATTTCGTTTCGTCTCGTTTTGGTCAACGAAAATGAGGAGACATTTTAGCATAGTTTTTATTTTGTAAACCACATTTAGTCTCGTTTTTATTCGTCAACAATATTGCATTATACATTTAATTATAGTCATTGTCACATGACCAGCATTTACATTGCGTCTCGTCTCGTTTTCGTCACGTGATAAAGGTTTGTTGACGATGATATTTAGTCATAATTTTCGTTGACGAAAGTAACACTAGTCACGTGACTACATCCAGTCAGCGGCATGGAAACATAGAACTTGAACGCCAAGTCATCTGAGCAACCGCAGTGTAAATATATGCTTTTTACATATTTTTAATATGAAAATATCCTAAAATTCAAACTGAAATGTGACTTTTTTTCATAAGACATTTTCATTTAAAAAAAAAATGTATTCTTTGATTTCAGTTGTTCAAAATATTCAATAAATAACCATAAATAGTTTGTTTCCTTCAATTATTTTAAAATCACAAATATTAGAAATGTACTCTTTCATTAGAAAAAATATCCCATCTTTAATAGTTGAGCATATTAACAGTACAAACCTTGTCAGTGAATTATGAGGGCAAATAAATAAAATAATTGTTCATCAGTCGTAATCAAGGTAAAATGTTCAATTAATCGAGATTTTGATTTTAGGTCATGTCGTCTAGCCCTAATTTATATAACAATTACATTATGTGTGTGTGTAAATATATTATATTTAAATATATTTGTTTTTTTACAACTTGGATAAATAATTTTTAGTGTAAATGTGAAAAAATATATACATAGACTCAATATACACTTCTTAGTTTGTTTTAAAACGTTAAGTAGTCGTAGATCTGAGGAGTTTTGGTGATACCTGAAGCCATCAGGTGATGAAATACATAAAACAAACTGTCAAACAAGTGATTTGTGCTGTGAAACATGTAAACCCTCTGTTAACCCTGCATTAGATTTCGTGTCTCGGAGCACCGTAGGTGTCAAAACCCCTTGATCCACCACAGCTGAAGCTCTTGAATAATACATGGAGTTTAGTTAGGCTGGTGGGGTTGGGGCGGTCCCATAGAGAATACTCACAAGAGCCAGAAACGTTCGTCCTGTGATCAGACATTGAGTAGAGACTCAATACTGGCCAACAGCGGAGGAATCCGCACACACACATGGTCACAGACAGATAGCAGCCTTCAGTGGAGTCTCATTGATTGTAATCAGTACCAGTGATGAGCGAGTTGATTGGTTGGGCTTGAAGAACGGCCCTGCCAATGCCGCACCATCGATTTAAATCCCAATTTAATGGCGACCCTCTAAGTGCATTGTCTTGCGAGCATCGTTGCGCATCATTCCCTGTAACCTTCATTAATTTCCACCGTAATCCTAGTTAAGTTTTTATAGCATTCCTAATGAACATTTCAGATTTATTGTCCTGGTATTGTTGTTAAAGATCAACCAGACAATTGGGCGATTTGCCTGGTGGGAAATCGGGAGATTGTTGCGTGCAGTGGTTTGCAGGCTGAATGGTGCTGCATGGAGCCATTGGCTAAAGCCCTTGTTTGAGAGACCATATGGCCGTCTTTGTAATTGTCCCAGTGCCAACTGATTGAGGGCTTCCTCCTGGGCCTGGTATGGGAGACAAACACACCTCCTAACACGGTCATCAACACTTCCCCACTGCCGCCTCCTGCTTCATGGGAAAAGGTTGCATGTCTTTGCGAGTCTGCTGCTTTTCGGTGTCTTGCTCTGTATGAGGTGGTGTTGTTGAATATACATGTTTTGAAAGTATGTGAAGACACAAGGGCTGCACAGTTTGGGGTGGAAAAATTGATTTTTCTGATAAAAATTGCTACTTTATTTTTTATTTGTATTGTTTAAGGTCCAGGTTTGCTGTGCTTGCTTGTAGGGCTGCACAATATGGCCCAAAATTTTGTGATTATATATCAATATGACTATATAATATTATTATTATTATTATTATTATTATTATTATTAATAATATATAAAAAATTATATATAAATAAAATTTAAATTACTATTTTATATATATGTATGTGTGTGTGTGTGTGTATAAAATGTACAGGTGCATCTCAATAAATTAGAATGTCGTGGAAAAGTTCATTTATTTCAGTAATTCAACTCAAATTGTGAAACTCGTGTATTAAATAAATTCAATGCACACAGACTGAAGTAGTTTAAGTCTTTGGTTCTTTTAACTGTGATGATTTTGGCTCACATTTAACAAAAACCCACCAATTCACTATCTCAACAAATTTGAATACTTCATAATACCAATAAAAAAAAAATCATTTTTAGTGAACTGTTGGCCTTCTGGAAAGTATGTTCATTTACTGTATATGTACTCAATACTTCGTAGGGGCTCCTTTTGCTTTAATTACTGCCTCAATTCTGCGTGGTATGGAAGTGATCAGTTTGTGGCACTGCTGAGGTGGTATGGAAGCCCAGGTTGCTTTGATAGCAGGCTTCAGGTCATCTGCATTGTTGGGTCTGGTGTCTCTCATCTTCCTCTTGACAATACCCCATAGATTCTCTGTAGGGTTCAGGTCGAAGCGAGTTTGCTGGCCAATCAAGCACCAGTAACACCATGGTCATTGAACCAGCTTTTTGGTACCTTTGGCAGTGTGGGCAGGTGCCAAGTCCTGCTGAAAATGAAATCAGCATCTCCACATAAAGCTTGTCCAAGCAGAAGGAAGAAGAAGTGCTCTAAAATTTCCTGGTAGATGGCTGCGTTGACTGGACTTCAGAAAACACAGTGGGCCAAACCAGCAGACGTCACGGCACCCCAAATCATCACTGACTTTCGGAAACCTCACACTGGACTTCAAGCAGCTTGGATTCTGTGCCTCTCCAGTCTTCCTCCAGACTCCAGACCTCGATTTCCAAATGAAAAGCAAATTTGACTTTTATCTGAAAAGAGGACTTTAGACCACTGAGCAACAGTCCAGTTCTTTTTCTCCTTAGCCCAGGTAGGATGCTTCTGACATCGTTTCTGTTTCAGAAGTGACTTGGTAGCCCTTTTCTTGAAGATGTCTGAGCGTGGTGACTCTTGATGCACTGACTCCAGCTTCAGTCCACTCCTTATGAAGCTCTCCCAAGTGTTTTAATCGGCTTTGCTTGACAGTATTCTCAAGCTTGCGGTCATCCCTGTTGCTTGTGGACCTTCTCCTACCCAATTTCTTTCTTCCGGTCAACTTTGCATTTAATATGCTTTGATACAGCACTCTGTGAACAGCCAGCCCTTTCAGTAATGACCTTCTGTGACTTATCCTCTTTGTGGAGGGTGACAATGATTGTCTTCTGGACTATTGCCAAGTCAGCAGTCTTCCCCATTATTGTGGTTTCAAAGAACAAGAGATACCCAGAATTTATGCTGTAGGGATAGTCATTTAATGAAATTCAAATGTAAATATTCTAATATTTTGAGATACTGATTTTTGACTTTCATGAGCTGTAAGCTCTAATCATCAAAATTAAAGCAAAAAAACTTTTGAAATGTTTTACTTTACATGCAATGAATCTAAAATATATGAAAGTTTCACTTTTTGATGTAACTTACAAAAAAAAAGAACTTTTTCACGACATTCTAATTTATTGAGATGCACCTATATTATATAAATATGTATGTATATGTAGATTACTATATAAATTGCTAGTAAATTTCACAAATAATTACTAAAAATGGCAAGTAAACATGGAAGTTTGAAGTAGAAAGACTGAAAGAGTATTTTCTTGTAAAATGTACAATAATTCTTGTTTTATTTACATTTTCTTGTTTTTTTTACAAAAAGGGGTTAAGAAATTGAGTTAAGAATAGGGTGACCAGATTTCTCATGGTTCAATACAGGACGGGGACGGGGGAGCGTGATATATGACCACGACATGAGAAATTTTATTTCATGATATCTAAATTGTTATTATAATTATATTATTATTTTTTTATATAAAAATAAAGAAGCAAATTACAAACCATAAGACAAATACAATAGATACAAATTAAATATTAAATAAACTCATTTTTCTAATACAGTAGGTTTAACATGTATACATCTATTTAACATCTTTTGTTGTTTGATTAACATTGAGACAGACAGGTATTTAACTAGGCTGCTGTCCCTTTAAGACCGAATGAATGTAATATATTGACACACCCGGTTTTCACCCACCTGTTTACGTTCACTTAAGCCATAACGGACTGTGTTTACGTGAGATACTCCACACAATGGACATTTGACAGCTGTGTGTGTATTTGACAATTCAGGCGCAACGAGAACTGATCGCAGAAATGGGATCGCGCGGCCGTTGTGTGTCATTCAGCGTGATTCCGCCTATCTATCCCGCCTTCAGTAACTGCAAGTTAATCGATAACGAATTGTGATTGGACAGTAATTTTGTTCTACGACGAGCTTAGTTACTTTTGAATAGGCTGTTCTTGCGTGACGAACACTATTAGGCCTACTGCTCGCTCTGATCACAGTCGTAAAGAAATTTTGAAATACGGGACAAAACATGATTTTTTTTTCAAAATAAGTCGAAATAGAGCTAAAATACGGGACGTCTGGTGGTCACTCTAGTTAAGAAAAAGAATATATTAATTTTATTTTACAGTACAACTGTAAAGTTACAATATTTTTTTTAGACATTAAATCATCCAGCTTTTATTTTGGAGGTAAGGAAGCCCTTAAAGCTTCTCTTTCCTCTCTTTTGACAACAGCTGGTTTATAAGCAAGTCTCATTACATGTTAAAGATGGTTGCATGTTGCGTTCCCAAATTCATGTTATAAATGATGCAAACTCGCAGAGATGGAGTTTGTGAGCAGCATTTTCTGTGAACTGCGCTGTTCTGAGACACTGAAAACATTGGGTCATGAGCTGCTCACGTGTAAATGAACATGTTGCTGCGCTTCACTGTGAAACACACAGCACAAGTGGGGTTTTTTGCCTCGTAATTATGTAAAATTATTTCCCTTCATTCATCCCTCAGCAAACTAAGATAATCTTCAATTTGTTGCACCAAATAAAAGGGATTTCTTGTCTTCCCTCTTCTGGTTGAAGATCATCACATGACTTTGTTCTTATTTCAGGTGGTTCCTTCAGCTCCAGTTATGGGAGATAACGACTACTCCGACCCATTCGATGCTCGTTTGGACCCGCGTCCTGAAACTACTCAAGGCCCGATCACTCCTGAGAACAACGGCTATATGGAGCCTTACGAGGCCCAAAAAGTGATAACTGGTCAGTCAGACTTAGTCCTGTTTCTTTTTGTGTGTGTTCCCATGCTCAAGGGAGTCTGGTTTGCCCTTTGAGTCGTATGGAGAGAATGAAGTATGAGTGTTATGAGTGTGTCTTTCTCAGTTCTGTCAGACAGTGACTCACTGCTGATTCTCTCCTGGAGTCTCACAGATTACAGTCATGTGTTCACACAATTTGTTCCATTGTTTTATTCCCATTGACTATTGCCCTCCTCACTGGCTGATTTGAGAGACTTCATCTCTGCTTAAAAACCTAGACAGCATTTCAAGGCATCATTGATAAAGTCTAGAAAATAACCACAAAACGTGCTGCTTTCTAAGATACCTGGCCAAATCTTGAGGCAGCATTGCATGTATCGTTTGCAGTTGAAGCAAGCCCACAATCATTGGTGGTACTGGCAGAGTCCAGAGAAATGATGATTATAACAAACTCATGTAGAGTTGTTTAATCATGACGTCAGTTTGTTGGCCAGGAAGGCTAATTCGCTATGGGTTCCCTCAGGAATTTCCTATGGGTTTTTAGATTAGTGCTTTTTGATTTATGAGAAAATGGGGTCTGTAGTTAGCATTAGCTCAAGAGAATTTTGCATTTTGTTTTGTTCCAAAATGTAAATGACACACAGTCATACTTCAAATGTTAATTTTAATTGTGAAGCTAATTTGTACATTTAAAATGACCTTTGTCATCATATAAAGGCCCGTTCACACCAAGGATGATAACTATAAAGATAATGATAAAGATATAGTTAAAAATCATTCTCAGTATTAAAGAATAGCAGAGTCCATACCACAGCTATAACGATAAAGGCACAGAGAAACTATATCGTTGGAATCACTTTCAGAGTGATTTTTTACAGCTGATGAACGATACAAACAGTGACACCCAATCAGAATCAATCCTGCTATAAAGAGCTTGAGAATTTAAAGCGGCAAAGGAACGTGCTCTTAGAATAAACAGGCGATATCGTGGACACAAATATAGTTATCGTTGTATTTATAGTTATTGTTATCGCTCTTGGTGTGAACGGGGCTTAACACACATTCAAAGTTAAATATTTCAAACACTAAAGTTCAATAGCACAGTTAACTGTAATCTTTAGCAAATTTCAAAATAAATATTGAGTTTTCATGCTGTAAATTATAATGTTGTGATTCGGAATATAACTTGTAGCAAAATTACTGATTTCAGATTTTAGTGTTTTCATTTATTCAGACAAAATAGTGTAGATTTTAAATATTGTCAGGTATCGGTTTATCCGTATCGGCCAGAATTTTAATACTGGTGCCTTCCTAGTTCACGTTATCTGCTGATTCAAGACAACAGTTTAGCAAGCTTACATTAGCTAAAATGGAAGCATAATATGATGGTTTTAATGTGTGTTTTTTTTTTTTTTTTTTTTTTTTTTGAGGAATATTTTGGTGTAGCATTTTGTAGTTGTGGTTAATTTCAAATGGGATTTTAACCGGCATTGCAAAATGTCAATTTAGAGCACATTTACTTTAAAATGCAAGTTGCTAACATGGTTGCCTGATTTAAGTATGTAAACTCATATCTTTATTGTAGCCGTAGTCTACATTTAGCAACTTGTTAGCAGCTAGCATTTTAAAGCACACAACTGCTTCTAAATTTACATTGGATGTATGAGTTCAATGACTTTAATTTATGTTATAGAACAAAACGCAACCTACTTGAGAAAACTGTTATTCTGAAAAACCAATACAAAATTTCCTCAGGCAACCAATGGCTCAAAATTGCTAATGCTAACTTTTCTGGAGCTATGAACTGAAGATATAATTTCATTCACATTCGAAGTATTAGTTAAATAGTTCCATTAAAACCTGACTGTTGTAGCTGATATTTGTTTGGGGTTGTATTTTCTTTACTTCTTAGAGTATTATGACTAGCATTAGCTTAGCAGTGTGCTAACACAACTCCTATCTCTGCTATTTCAATAGCTCGTTTCATTTGAGTTAAGATGTTAACTTAAGGGACATTTGCACAAAACAAGACAAGTTTTTTAAAAGTTTATCTATTTTTAACTTGAGTGTCACATTATTAGTATATTGTGTCATGCAAGACGCTGCAAAAGTTGTGAGCGCAATGGTCAAACGCATTCGTCTAGTGCATGTTTATATAGAAAACAACGAGAAAGCATTACATTGGAATATAAAAAACTGCGTTCTGTGTGACTGGACACTTAGAAGGTAACTGTCTATGTAGACAAACTTTGCTAGGTTTTGGAACAGAGCTGAAATGTGATGCTTTCCTTAGATATTTTCAGGGGATTGTGTTGTATTTTCTCACCATAGGACCCCAGCATCCACCTTAATTTCTCCTCAGATCGGTCTTGCCTTCAAGGCAGCCTCATTTAATTTTCAATCTGTCTCTACAGGTTAATCTCTTCTCTCATTCTCCATCAATTCTCAGGTACGGGGGAATCTAGCAGCCCCTCTCTTGCGCGTCACAAACGCTTAACATCAACACGCACTCCCATAGCTCTCCCTCTCCCTCCACCTCAGGGTCTGTCCCTCAGGGCCTCCTCTTTGTCGCTATGGAGACGGCTAAGGAGCCCAATAGAAGCAGGATGTGTGAAGGTTAAAGTTTGTCTTTCTCTTGTTACGGTACGCCTGCCTGGTTTCTTCTCCGTCCTGCTTTCTTTCTTTCTTTTTAACTGAAGCACACATCCATGCCAGTGTTCCTTTCCAGGCAGTCCGTCCCATGTCTGGTCTGTTCGGTTTCATGCTTCTCATAATTTTTAATGTCTGGGCTGTTCGCCAAATGAAAATCAAGTGACTAATTCATGGTTGTCTTTGTAATTTAGGGTTGAAAAGATTAAGAGAACGTTCAGAGTTCTATGCAACTTTGAATCAACAACATTTGTGTCCTTTATTACTTATAGTGTCTATTAAATACAGTGTTTGCACAATATATCGGTTTCATATAGGTTATTAACCAATATTAAAATTCTTGATTAACAGTGGATTTTTAATTGTGCATGCCAGTGTTGTTGTGGTTAACTGAAGCTTTTACATTTTTTGAAATAAAATATAAATATTCAATAAAAAACTTAAAAAGTTTAAATGAACATTAGAAATGTTCCCTTGTTCCCCTAACTGAAATAAAACAAGATAATTACTTCAATTACTAAAACTTTAACTAAAATTTAAAGTAAAACTGAAAATATAAAAATAAAAGCTAAATGAAAATATGAATAGACATGTAATACTACGTAACTAATACTAAAATAACATGTACATCTCAGTTTTATGTTTAGATTTCCTTTGCCATCATCTAAAATGTAATATTCTAACAGTTAAAATCTTTAAAAAATTAATTAATAACACAAGTCAAATAACAGTGTAAATGTAATCTTTTGCAAATCTAAAAATTAATATCAAATTTTCATGCTGTACATAATGCTGTGATGCCGAACAGTGTTATGGTATCGTGGATAAACCTTTAATTTATTTTTTTTCATTTTAAGTAATTTTGTTGTGTTTTTATTGTATTAGTTTTTGTTTTTTAAAAAAAATTTTTTTTTAAGTTTTGTTCAAAAGATATAGTTTTTAGTTATTTTAGTACTTAGTTTATTTCAGCTAGTTGGAAAGGCAAAATTTTTCAATTTCATGTAGGACCAGGTTTACTAACAGCTTGCGCCAGCGCAAACTGTCTTTTAGCGTTAAGTAGTACAGTCAGGATTTACTAAAGACGCGCAGTGAAGAATTAGCTCTGAAAAAACATGGACTCAGTTATTTTTGCGCTTGACCTTACTGAATATGCATTTGTAGGAGTTTCCCTTTCAGACGGAAAATTTATGGGAGTATTAAAATGAATCACGGAACGCGATTTACTAATGTTTGCTCTTGTCAAATTACTGGTATTTGCGCCATTATTTAACGAAAAAAAACCCCTCTTAAAGCAGGCACTAATTTGCGCTGCTCTTGGTAGATTGCGCTGGTCATTATGGAAATGATCCAGCTGCGTCTGTGCTCTTTAATGTGCGCATTGTCAGTAAATCACACGCAGAATTTTCCCCTTCCATCAGCGCTTTTATGGAATTGCGCTCTAACGATAATTTGCCCTGTTTAGTAAATCGAGCCCTTAAAATTTTTTTTTTTTTTTTTTTTTTTCAGGAATTATTTTTAGCTATTTTAGTTTTAGCTAATGATAGTAACCCTGATGCCGCAATTCACTCGTAGCATTGAAAACGATTGATTTTTGTTTTTGAAAATTATTTTTTTTTCAAAATATATTTATTGACATTTTGCACAGATATAACATCTTATATCTACAAAAATATTAATCCACAGTTCTGCCATGTTTAATTTATTTAAACAAAATATTTTAGAATTTTAATATCAGTTATTGGTTAAATAATTATCGGTTTATCGGTATTGACCAGAATTTTATCGGTGTCGGCCGGAATTTTAACACCACTGTCTGGCTAGTTCACATTCTTCTTCTGATTAAAAGTCAACAGCTTAGCAAGCTAACTTGAGCTAAAATTAAAGCTTAATAGTCCTTAAAACATTTTGTAGTTGCAGTTCTTTTCATATAGGCTTTTAACCGACTGTTATTTTTGCTGAAAAGCACTTGAAGGTCATTTAGACATCCTGTTGTTTGGTGCTTGTCGTTCAAGAGGTATGATAATGGAAATGAAAATTCCCATCAGGAGAGATGAGAGACCCCAGTCCTTGAGATTGGACTCGATCTGTGCACACGCACACACTCGCATCTCTTTCTCTCTTTGTTAAGCCCTCCCATATGAAACAGGCAAGCTGTGCAAACACAATTTGTCTCTCTTTCAGATTCATACCCCGCCACTCTTCACCAGACATTTTCATAATTAATGTGGCCCAGGCGAGGGAGCCCAGCTGTGGAGCCCAGGGAACATATCGATTTATTGTTGTCTTGATTTAACAGCGCGGCCTGTCTCGCACCGTTTTAATGAACACATGCCCCAGTGAAACTTCTAGAAGATGCCTGAATTAGCTTTCAAACCCAACTGTTATAACAATAACCTCACAAAGCCAGACGTTGGACTATCATCATAAAATCGGATTCACTTTGCAACATATTCTGACCATAAACTAGCCACTTGGTCAGGAAGAGGCCATCTTACTGACATATAATGTGACCAACCACAGTTTGGTTTTGTTTAAAGGAATAGTTCGCCCGAAAATGAAAACTTGCTGAAAATTTACTCGTTCTCAGGCCATACGACATGTAAATAAATTTTGTTTCTTCATCAGAATAGATTTGGAGAAATTTTGCATTCCAACACTTGCTCACTAATGGATCCTCTGTAGTGAATGGGTGCCATCAGAATGAAGGCTGATTTATACTTGATGCATCCGCAAGTTCGCTTGGGTGCGCGTGGCAAATATGACGTCATCGCGGTGCTGGCGGAAGTTCGCTTTGAGTGCGCGTGACCGCGTGGCGGTGTGCACGGCATTTTTTTGTAACTTTCCCGGGCAGCTCCGCATCCGACTGCGCAACTTTCGAGCCGAACATGCACGTCTGTCCTGGCGTTTGTGTGAAACAGAAGCAGTTTGATGTGAAGTTCAGATTCCATCAGGTGCTTTTTGACGCTTTAAGGGAAAACAATTCACTTTTTTTTTTTTTTTTTTTTTGCATAGTTTGTCCAAGGCTTTTTAATTGAAGTACTTTTTATTTTTTGTATAAAATAGAATTAGAATTCATTTAGATACTATTTGCTTAAAGTTGTCTTGTGTTTGATGCGAAATAAACCCAAAAGCTTAAGATTATTTTAATCAGTTTGTACATAAATAAATGATTAATTCATCAACTCATTCATCACGCGAGAAGTCTTGTACCGGCAAATGACTTCCGGTGATTCCCGATGGTTTTAGAGGACAATTACTCCTCGTCGCCCCCTTTCGTTTCAAAGAATAGTACAACGGCGAACGCGGCAAGTATAAAAGCCTAGTCCGTTTGGGAAGGTGCGCACACAGTCAGCGGAGGCTCGTGGAGTGGAGCCAGGCGAAAGTAGAGAGTCCAAACAGCTGATAAAAACATCACAGTAATCCACACCACTCCAGTCCATCAATTAACAACCTGTGAAGTGAAAAGCTGTGTGTTTGTAAGAAACAAATCCATCAAGATGTTTTTAACTTCAAACTGTTCAGCTAAAATAAGAGTCATCTATCCATAATATTGCTTTCTCCACTGTAAAAGTCATCTTGTCTGAATCAGGAGAGAAATATGCACAGATAAAGCATGGTGGTGGATTTGTTTCTTGCAAACATGCAGGTTTTTGCTTGTTAACTGATGGACTGGAGTGTGGATTACTTGTGGATTATTATGATGTTTTTATCAGCTGTTTGGACTCTCATTCTGATGGCACCCATTCACTGCAGAGGATCCATTGGTGAGCAAGTGATGTAATGCTAAATTTCTCCAAATCTGATGAAGAAACAAACTCATCTACATCTTTGATGACCTGAATGGAGCCGAATTAGGATGGAACAAAGTTTAGAACAGGTTTGTTTGGTGTTGCAGAGCTGCAGAGGAGAGCTGGTGGTGGAGCAGGAGGTTGGGGGAGAGGGGAGGTCCAGCTCTATGACACCCCGTATGAGGAGCGTGTCCCAGGGCAGCCGGATCTGCCCGAGGAGGGGAGGGAGAGCAGGCTGCCGCAGGACGACGAGAGGCCTGCAGACGAATACGACCAACCGTGGGAGTGGAAGAAGGAACACATCTCCAAGGCTTTTGCAGGTAAAAGGACCAGCCAAATTAACTTGCTTGATTTTATGCGTCAACCAAGTTTGGGGTAAAAAAAAAAAAAAATTGTTGTCTATTCTTCAGGCTTCATTAAGTTTTTCATCAAAAGTTAACTTCCTCATTTAAACGTTCATTATGTATTGGGAGTTATATAGTGCTTTTTTAAATTAAATTTCCTTACTGATGTTCGTTTAAATTACATTTTTAAATAAAATATGCATAGTTATTTTTTTTAAAAATGTAAAAAAAAAAAAGGAATTGTATAAGTAAAAAGTAAAAGTTTAATGAAGTAAATGAATTAAAAAAATAAATAAATAAATAATTGCTAAATATTTCTCCACAGTGACATCCAAAGGTTTGTTTGTAACCGTAGATTTAGGTGAAGGATTCTTTTACATTTTTAAATAAATATGAAATAATAAATAAAATATTTATTTAAATGTTTAAAAGTAATTAAAGAAATGTATTAATAAAAATAATTATAAAAACAATTAATAAAATAAAAAGTATATACAAATTATTAAAAAATGAATGAATTGTGAGCAGTATGTCCTCAGTGCCTATTAATTATAATTTTTGTATTGCTTACATTTATAAATAAATTAATGAATAAATGAATAAACAAACAAATACATAAAAATGAGATAGAATTAACATGAAATAATTGCGTAATTTATAATAAAGTAATAAGAACCGTTGAGAAGTGCATTAATAATGAATGCATACATTTTAATCATTTATTCATTTGTTGTAACAGTGAGAAGTGTTTTTAAATGTCATTTTTATAAGTCACTTATAAGTTACTTAAAAGTAAATTAATTAAGTACTTTAAAAAATGTTAAGAAATTACTGGAAATTACTAAATATATGAATGGCACGTCTCAACAGCACCATAAAATGGATTCATCCGATGTAACTGCAAGATTTGAGGTGAAGGATTGAGTGGGAAAGTATTTTTCATTGTTGCCTACAGCAGAAAAGGCGCAAAGGAAGATCAATCTGATTAAATCGTTGAATATCGTATTTCACTTGCAAACGCGCCACATTATGGAAGTAAAACAGTTGCGAATGCTGTTTCATGTTCTACCACTGATCTGAGGCCAGTTTTATAGATCTCTGGATAATGATTTAAAGTGTTTTGGAAACAGAAGCCAAGGACAGCAATTAGGAACCACAGAAGAAACAATACAGGCTGTAGGACTCTTGTTCTTGAATTCTTCTTGTTACTCCATTTATGGTTCATTTCGTTCTTTGGTATATTTTGGTTTAGGTCATTAGATTTTTGGTTTTCGGTGGCAGAGGGAGGCGAAAAGCGCTCCATGTGGATGTTATTGGATCCAGCGGACGTGGCCTCGTGTGTGTGCGTGTTTTGCAGAACTCACGGGCAGTAGATGAAAGCAGTGCCGTGGGGCCAATCCTGTTTAATTGAGCTGTATCTCTGCTTCAGGGGTCAAGGTGACACTGGAATAAATCATCCCCCGCCTGGCTCACCACGCGCACCTCCAACACAAAAACACACACTTTTTTCCATTAATTAAGGCCTTTCTCAGCATGTCTGAGCTTCAGTACAGCAGAACCAGTGGTCAGCAGTGCCATGCATGAGCACAGCACTACCAAACATCGAAACTGCAATGCTTTACTGCTGCAGAAGCACTCTGTATTTTTAGCTGAGAGACAGAAAGTGAGCACAAGGGGCCTGTGGTAACTGCTGATGTGACGACCTGCTTTTGTAGCACAGAAATAAAGGAAAATAATTAATGCACGACCTGATTGCATATTATGTGAGCACCCCTATAAAATTGCGTCTGACCCTGGTCTGATGGACCCTGATTATTTAGGGCTTCCTTAAGACCGACTAGTCAAAAGAAAATGGTCATAAATGTCATACCATTTGGCAGTTTTTGTTGACATATGCAAATAAGAATTACGCTAAAGATATCTCCTCATTTGTATAGATTTGAATTTTTTTTTTTTTTTTTTTTTTTTACCAATTTAATAATTTAAAAATTACGTTTTTGAATGAATAATTAATGAAAAACAAATATAAATAATGACAAATAAAAATAAATATACACTAACATAATTTAAGAAGAAATATTCAAGTAAATTAATAAAAATTCATTTATTTAGTCATTCTGTGGGACACTCATCCCTACTGTGCAATCTTATTTTAGTTTTTTAATTATTTCTTTTAATGTTTACTCTTTATAGTGTATTTACCAATTTATTCATTATTAATTGTTTATATTTTTTTTATAATTTTATTAAGTGTATATATTTTTACCATTTTAAAGGAATAAATAATGAAAATTTTAAACATTAATTAAAATATACAAAATTACATAATTTAAAATGAAATATTCAAAAGTAATGAATTCATTCATTCCTTCTCCACAAGGCCATATAACAGGTTCGCTTGTAACTGCAAGAGTTGCGTGAGCGGTTCAACCGAATCTAATTTTTCGATGGCATGAATGAAAATCAATATGATTAAATAGTTGAATATTATATGTTAATTGGAAACGTGGCATTTTACAAGTAAAATGGGTTTCGAGTTCGAAATCTATTTTATATACTACTGATTTGAGGCCAGTTTTATAGATGACTGGATAATGAATTAAACCAATGTTTTGGAAATAGAGACCTTTGTTAAGAGCAACTAGTCAACTAATTGTCCAATATTTGTACTTTTCTAGTAGCTGCACAGCTCCACCACTGAACAGCGATGCTGAAAGCATTTGTGTGTGTTGGTGCGAGTGAAGAGATTTGTGTGCAGAGATGGGGGTAATGGTGAGGAGGGGGCTAGAGCCTTGCAAGTGGAGGGCCGCAATCAGTCACACGCTGACACCTCCGCTCTCCTTCAACCTCCCTCCCTCTCTCACCCTTTCAGCTCTGACAGGTTTGTCCTCCTGCAGTGCTGACACACTCAGGCTGATAAACCACCGCAGGGGTGCAGGGGCATCTCCATCCACCTCCTCCCCCATCTACCCCTCCAGCAGTGGTGATTATCACACTCAGGGGAGAAAGGAGTGAAAAAGACGACTGGACTGAGAGTGGGATGAGCTGAGGGGGACAGAGAGACAGAAGGACACATTAAAGCATCTTTAGCACATATACAGCCATTTTCAATGTGTGGGGGGTGAAAAACCAGCACTCTCTCCACCCTCAATACCACGACTGAGGTGAGACCCTTGAGCAAGGCACCAAACCCCCAACTGCTCCCCGGGCGCAGCATTGGCTGCCCACTGCTCCGGGTGTATGTTCACTACTGTGTGCATGCACTTGGATGGGTTAAATGCAGAGGACAAATTCCGAGTATGGGTCACCATACTTGGCCACACACCACTTCACTTAAAGTAACATCACATGTATTCCCCACCAAAAAGCAATTGCAGAATGCATTTTTAAAAAATGCAACTTTTATTTTTTTGCACTCAAGTAGTGTTGGGGGTAATGCATTTCAAGTAACACGAGTTATGTAATCAGATTACTTTTTCCAAGTAACTAGTAAAGTAATGCATTTCTTTTTAATTTACAAGAAAATATCTGAGTTACTTTTTCAAATAAGTAACGCAAGTTACTTTGTTTTCCTATTTATTGTCTGTCGTGTGCGCCATGTAAACATGGTTACTGTAGCTCTAGACTGAATGTGAAATACAATCATAGAATATGATGCAAACCTGCAATAATTAAATACATTAAATTACAAAATTATCCTTTATGTATTTAATACTATTTTATTATTGCTGAAGAGTGATGAACTTTCTTCTCCTGTGTCCTATTCTTCATGCAATCTAGAATGGCAGCACAGCTGAAAGGTTTGTTTGTGTGTGAATTTACATTTCTTTCAGCTTGAAAAAATAGAACATTTTTAAAAATAGAAAATTTTATAAAAATAGAACATTTTTATATTAAATACAAACAAGCAAGCCCAGCCCAGATAGAAAAAGTAACGTAATGTATTACTTTTAATAAAAATTAACTAAGTAATGCAATTAGTTACTTTTTAGGAAGTAACACAATATTGTAATGCATTACTTTTAAAAGTAACTTTCCCCAACACTGCCCCCAAGCCAGTTAAAGGCCCGGGTATACTTCACTTTCCGCGTTCCGTTCCGTCTCGCGCACAGCTTTCAAAGTATACTCAACCGCGGATGAGTGCGGACAGACGAGCTCGACACATGCGCAGTACCACCTACTTGACTTGCGCTCTCTCAACATTCACCTCGCGCATGCGCTGTTGTACGCGCACCGTCCGCGCGGTCTCAAAAAATTGCCTGCACGCAGACGGGGTGCGCGGCTGTCCGCGAGCCCTCCTGATGATGAAAATGACGTAATGCGGATGGTGCGCGGACGCAGACGGCCGAAGTATACTTTGGCCTTAACTGCAAACCTGCCTCTCAGTTGATTTCATTGGTAAATTCAATAATGTGGTCACCTGCCAAGAAAAGATTCAGATTTCATGGATTGAGTTTGAAAAATCATGCATGAACATTCGCGACAAACAATAATGCTGTTTCTCAAGATGTGCTACCAGCGCCATGCAAATTTAGAGATGTGGGTTTGGTCAAGTGTTAGTATTTGTGCAACTGGCATTGTGAATGACCCGACCAATGAAATATTTTGATTTGACAGCGGAGTGTGCACTGAACTGGTTTGAGGGGAAAATCACGTGGGAAAAAAAAAAAATCCAAAATAGTGAGTTGAGAGAAATGTTGACTCTACGGTTATTTTTACCTTAATAAAAAGTAGTAGTTGAATTAAAAAAACTGACTATTTTATCCAAAAGTTGTGATATTTAAGCTTATTAAAGTAATGCGTTATTAGCTTAGCACCATGCTAAGTGAAAAATTGTCCCTTGTCCAGTTCTAGTCAAGCTATTTTGCCTGCCAAGAGTAATAGCCTATGAAGAGTGTTATAAAAAGTGGTTTCAGTTAGCATACTACTCCATAAGATGTCAAAGCAGCTTGCTAAGCTACAAAAACATTGGTCTTTTTAGAAATCACGTAAGCAAATTAACAAATGACTGCTATGTCAGTATCTGTTTAGCAACTTGATGGCAGTTCTTTTACTCATTTTACATTCAAAGAGGGTAGACGACTGACGCAAAAGATGCAAATTGGGTAGCGCGATTTCCATGAATGTGCGATAATCGCCTCAATCACATCTTCCACGCAAGTTGAAAAACTCAACTCGAGCGGGAAATTCACATGACGCCTTGTCACGCAAGCCAATCAGCGAAGAGCTTATTGACACGTCGGGTTGTATCAGAAAATAAAGAAGAGCAAGCAATAAAGAAGAGAACATTCCGTGAGTAATCTAGAGTGAGTAACGTGATGCAAATATTCGCACACCATTAAAGCTACAGTAGCGAATGTATAACTAACATAGGTGGGCCTCGGAGAAAAAAACACCCAGCTGTTTGTGATGATTTTTAGCAAGATTGCTCAATGTAATGTATAAAACATGTCTCAGATGCCTTTGCTTATGTGTTGACGTCTTCAAAACAGATGGTTTTGGTACAAAAACTTCCTTTTAGAAATCGCTGTGGTATTGATGTCGCAACCGATGTAGCAAATTAACACGCAACTCTCAGTATCTGTTGAGTATTTAGCAACTTGATGGCATTGCTTTTACGCATTTCGCATTCAGAGAGGCTAGCCAATCAGATTGGTGTTCATTAGCATGCATTCTTAAAGATACAGTAACAAAATGTAACATAAGTGGTCCTCAGGAAAAAAGTAACATTTTCCCAGCTGTTTGCGATGATTTTTAGTATGACCGCATAGTGTAATTTCATATAAAACATGTCCTAAACTCCTTTGCTTGTGTGTTTGACATTTCTTCACAAAAGATACTGTTTGTTTGAGTTTAACCAATCAGAATAGTAGTTATTAGCATATAGTCTTAAAGGTATATGCATTAATGCATTAACGTAAGTGTCCCGGAGGGAAAAATAAAATTTTAATTTGTTTTTATAATGGTGGTGCTGTTACTCATTTCATATTCAAAGCGGTTAGCCAATCATAATAGTGGGTCATTACCATATAGTCTTAAAGGTATAGTAGCACATACTAACATGTCCCTAAGGAAAAAAAAAAATTCACAGCTGTTTGCAATGCTTTTCAGCACAATCTTTCAGTGTAATGTCATATAAAACATATCCCAGACTCCTTTGCTTGTGTGATGACATGGCTTCACAACAGATGGTTTGGTTTTATTTGCATTTCAGCTCCATTTTCCGTCTCGGTTCGGTTGTTAAAGTGTGACTATGGCGGTAAAATCTTGGCCCCAGTCCAGTGAGTCTTAATTAGGCCATTGCAAAGCTGTCACTATCCACTCAATTACCACAATCACTTAAGCTACACGGCCGCCCGGCACGTCCCTCAAGCCTCTCTGCACTCATTACCACGCTAATCAACCACAGAGATGCATTCAGCAACACACCACTGACTGTAGATCATCGAGTCACACCGGCAGAGGATGTGAACACTAGTGTAGCTGTCCGTCATTTTGTCCATCAAGGCTTGTATGTGTTCTTAACTTGGTTTTGGGGTTTAAAGGAGCCACGGAATGAAGGATTGTGCAAAGTGGACGTATAATAGACGTATTTTCGAATGTGTCCCCTTTAAAACTTCTCACACGCTTTTCTTGGAGGGCTTCGGCCCAAACCGAAGTGCCATTGGATCACTTGTGTGGAGGATTTGGTTTGGCTACAAGGGCTGCTGAGGGAACATGGTTGGTGTGAGTGAAATAGAGAGAGAAAGTGGTGGCTCGCGTGTCCTGGGTCTGTCAAGCGGCTGTAAGCAAGCCCGGGGGAAGTGAGAATGGCTCCTATAATAAATTTATTTCCTCTCTTTCTCTCTCTTTTTCTCTTTGTGACAGTAATGAAAAGGCATGTCCTGGTAATTCGCTCTCGCGTAAATACACTGAGGCAGGAGAGGGAGAAATACATGCGGGGGGGACGGAAGAGGGAATATCATCTCACTTAGGAGGAAAAATGAAAGCGAGAGAGGAAAGAGGGCGGTAAGTGGTTTACAGAAGATAAAAAGCTCAGACAGTGGAGCGTAAAAGGATGAATGTAATGAAAGGGGAGAAATGGGATTTTCTTAGTACTGTTTTCCGGTAATTACAAGAACAATAAGTGAGGTAAATAGCACATTAACTTTATTTGTCATCGTGACCATTAATAAGGGCTGTGTGCTGTAAATATAGGCCTAAATAGAATTTTCCCAGTTTTCTCAAATTTAACTAGATTTAGGTGATGTACAAAAGATTTATGATATTTATTATGATATTAAAAAGAAAAAAATATATAAAGCTAGATATATAATGAAAAGGTGTAATTAATGTGTAGGTAAATATTAATATATCTATAATTATATATAAATATATTTCTCACACACACACACATATATATATATATATATATATATATGTGTGTGTATATATGCATGCATAATGATATATTCATTTTTATATAAAAATAAATTATCAGATAGTCCTCTCTCTCTCTATGTATATAAAATATGCAAAACAATAAAAAAAAAGAGATATATGGAATATTGTAAAATTGCAGCAAAATATTCAGATTTAGCAATATCTCAGAGCCTTAAAGGGATAGTTCACTCAAAAATGAAAATTCTGTCATCATTTACTCACCCTCAAGTAGTTCCAAACCTGTATGAATTTCTTTGTTCTGCCGAACACAAAGGAAGACATTTTGAAGAATGTTTGTAACTAGGCTGTTTTGGGGCATCATTGACTTACATAGTAGAAAAAAAAAAAAATACTATGGAAGTCAATGGTGCCCCAGAACTGCTCTGTTTCCCACATTCTTCAGAATATCTTCTTTTGTGTTCAGCAGAACAAAGACATTCATACAGGTTTGAAACTACTTGAGGGTGAGTAAATGATGACAGAATTTTCATTTTTGGGTGAACTATCCCTTTAATTGTCACATTAGCAATAAAATCTGTGCACACTAGATACCACAACATGTGTTAATTGAATCCAGACACCAAGAAAAAAAATCCTCCAGATGAGGTTTTACAGCTCACATAAAATGCAACCAAAGCATAAAGCGCATTAAGAGTTTGTTTGCACCTTCGGTAATAACATCTATTGTGTAAATTGAGACTTAATCACAGTTTTGCAGTGATGTAATATCATTTCTTTTTATTACATGCTCAAATGGGCCTTTCATTATTCCAGATGGGCTCTCGCGCTTAGAGTAATCTGCCGTCTCTGCACATTTCTACCCAGAGACGCATTTCTCTATAGCCTTGTGCTTTAGTAGTAATGACGAACGAATGCTGTGGCCATCTGTCCCAGCGTGATGTATTGTAGCCCAGAGATGACCTTTGTGGCGAGTGGCTGGCGATCTTCAGTGTGGTTTTTTTTTTTGCAGGCCCGCTAACAGGCACTGATGCGCTGCCCTTTGTCAGCCTGACTGGGTCTGACAGGCATGCTGGAACTGCAGGAGTGATGGGACAGTTAATGTAGAGCATTACAGTCATACATTGAACGGCTGGGAATGTCTCGAGCCAGCGTTAGATGGTTGTGCACCTGTAGGTCTATAGAATTAGAGACCAAGGTATGTAAATCTCTGTCTGTATAGATCTGTTAGGTAGGGGTGGGTGTTGAGTTCAATACTTCACAGGCACCGACCGAATTGCCTTGATACCATCAAGTATTAAAAAATTTCTTGGCGTTCGGTACCAGATTTCAGTACCTAAGGGGTTAATCTCATCCACACTACACGACCGAAAACGCATGTTACGTGGCCATTCATGCGTTTGTAATAACTTCCGATTGTGGTGTAATGTGTGTTTAGGCCATATAATGTTGCTGAAATATGCTATTGGTAGCCTTTTATTTGAAGCTAATTGCTACACCTGCTTAGCTTTTTTCATGTGAACATTCATGTGTATTGTTATAAAAATAGGCAGAATCTCCTGAAAATCACAAATCATATACTGTCGTAGTTATGTCTTTATTAGCTTCATGTTTTATCCGTAGAAATATTTTCCTGGGTTTTCTAATGTACTGAAAACTGAAGTGTAATGGATGTTCATAAAAGTCTGTAAAAATGTCAACAAGCTGAAAAAAATAAAACAAAAGCCCTACTATTAGGTGTATAGAAACGTTGATATAAATTAAAAGTCACAATGAAATTAGTATGTATAAATATTTTAAATATATAAAAATAAAATCAATAATATCACTTGTAATAATAAAATAAAACTAAATAAAATTATTTATAAAAAAAAATCAATAAATATGAAATGAAATATTAAAATGTTGAAATTAAATATATTACATATTTTAATATTTTATTGTAAATGTAAAATATGATAGATAAATACACAATACAATTTTTAAATTGCAAATTTTATAATACAAAAATATCATTCGATTTTTAATTTACTTTCATTTTGTTTGTGTATATTTGTTTATTTCAAGTAGGTTTTTTGTATTTCACAGTTTGTAGTTTAATAGCATGTCTTACAGTTTAATAGCATATTCCATGATTTTTATATTATAAATAGTTTTTATTTATTATGGGCATAATACAATTTTTACATTACAAAAAGATATTGATTTCATTTATTTTATCTAATTTCAATTTGTGGTTTTTTTTTTTTTTTTTTTTTTTTTTATTTAGATATTTTTTCACTGATATCACTGTTTGTAACTATTTTAAATTTCAATAATTGTTTTTAAAATGACAAATGTATTATTAATAGCATATTCCCTGATTTTTATATTTATATAATTTTTTTTATATTTTGTTTTATTTATATTATAATTATTAATTAATATATATATATATATATATATATATATATATATATATATATATATATATATATATATATATATATATATATATATATATATATATATATATATATATAGAGATAGAGAGAGTCCAGAGATGTGTAATATAGTTCATCTGCTTGGTCAGTCACTTAAGTTGGTTCATTAAGAATTACGCTGGATTATTTGTGAAATCATCTGCATTATTGGTGGATTTAGGCAGATTATTTAGCCGGGTTTGAAGAAGGATTAGAGGGTCCACTCTCTGATTCTAGTTCTCCAGATGGGACCATTGTACCGCGCCAGGCATCAATAATGCACAGGGAGTGGGGCGAAAGAGTCTGTGACATTCTGTCTTCAATAATTCACCAGTCAGTGGGGGGACGTATGGGCCCGCCTGTTTCTTTTTCTAAACATCACCCCGTCGTGTTCTTTTCGAGATGGCGCGATGAAGGGGGTGGAGGTGTCGGATGGTGGTCTGTTTATAAAGATGTCACACACCTCCCCTTTGGCCTATTCTTCATCTTGTAATCCTGTTTGAGAGTGTGATGCGCTTGTATGCGTTACAAGACGCCCCATGTAAGTGTGTGACTTGGAATTGAGATGATTGGGATGCACAAATGTGGAGTTTTTGGACCGATAATTTTACTTTTTGAAATTTTAACCCATTCTAACTAGCTAAATAGATGAATAAGATGAATTTTGGACCAGACCTTTTGATGTTTAGTGGAACATGCATCATCAGTTGAGTTCTTCATGGAATTCAGTACATATTCTGAAAATATTGGAATTCAAAAGCAGTGAAATGTTGCATTTATACATCGCAATGGCTCCTGTTTGAGTGTGTATATGTGTGTTGGTAATGAGATTTATGGGATTGAGATGGTAATTAGATGTTGAGTCAGCTCTCACATTGCATTTCCTGCCTGATAAGCAATGCGTGAAGACTGACATCGGTGGATTGTCTCTCTTTTCTCAGTTATCTCTGTTTCTCACATTCTCTCTCTCTCTCTGTCTTTCACTGTCTGCATCACTCGCTTGCTCTGCGCCGACTTAGATATGAAAGATCTGACCGAGCTGCCATGGCCTCCTCCGGTCGGACAGCTGGAGGAGGAGCCCATCTGTGGCGAGCAAGGTGAACTTTGACCCTTCCTCCTCACTGCTGCTCTTCCAGTGTCCTGTATCTGTCGAGCTCACCGAGTCACTGTTTTGCTGGAAACCTCCCGTTTGCTTCCCATTTGATTTAAATCACTCCCAGTCAGTACTGCTCTCATCACAGTAGCATGTGATGACCGCATGGAGTCAGTTCTGTCTTCCAGTTGTTTTCATTTGGGATGACACCATAGTACAATATCAGTGTTGATATTAACTAAAACTATTAAAAATCGTTTTTCGTTAATTAACATAAAGCTGAAGTGAACTGATGTAAATATTAGATGAAAAATTTTAAATTAAATGAAAATTAGAACAGAAGTTAAAGGAGTAGTTCACTTCCAGAACAAAAATTTACAGATAATGTACTCACCCCTTGTCATCCGAGATGTTCATGCCTTTCTTTCTTCAGTCGTTTTTTGAGGAAAACATTTCAGGAATTATCTCCATATAATGGACTTCTACGGTGCCCGCGAGTTTGAACTTCCAAAATGCCGTTTCAGTGCAGCTTTAAAGAGCTCTAAATGATCCCAGCCGAGGAAGAAGGGTCTTATCTAGCGAAACCATCGGCCATTTTCTAAAAAAAATAAAAATGTATATACTTTTTAACCTCAAACGCTCGTCTTGTGTAGCTCTGCAATGCGCATGCGTACTCTCATCTCATTTTCTCCTCCAACTTCAAAATCATCCTACATCGCTGCAGAAGTACCGACCCAGTGTTTACAAAGTGAACATGCAAAGGTCGTCAAACGCCCTTTATAAAAAAAAGGTAAAACAGCGATGTAGGACGATTTTTAAGTTGGAGGAGAAAATAAGATGGGAGTTTTTCAACATACCCGAACTGTCATTAACCGGAATGCACAGAGTTCACACAGAGCTAGACAAGATGAGCGTTTGAGGTTAAAAAGTATATAAATTGTAAAAAAAAAAATATAGAAATTTGTTTCACTAGATAAGACCCTTCTTCCTCGGCTGGGATTGTTTACAGCTGTTTGATGCTGCATTTAAACTGCATTTTGGAAGTTCAAACTCGTGGGCACCATAGAAATCCACTATATGGAGAAAATTCCTGAAATGTTTTCCTCAAAAAAAACTATTTCTTTACGACTGAAGAAAGAAAGACATGAACATCTTGGATGACAAGGGGCATTGACATTATTTGTAAATTTTTGTTCTGGAAGTGAACTACTCCTTTAAGTAAGTTTAAGTTGTAACAATATTACTAAGACTAAAATGAAATAATTAAGCTAAAACTAAATAAAACAAAAAAAAAACCTAATAAAAATGACGAAAGCAATACAAATGACTAAAACTTTTGCTAAAATTGAAAAAAAAACTGAAAATATTAAAAAAAAAAAAAAAGATACTAATGCTGCCTTCACGTGCTATCGGAATTATCGTAAATACAAGTTTCCTAATCGGGAATTGCACGTGAATGGCATCTCAAGTCGTATTTACTACTAGGAAATTCGGAAATAATTTGGATACCCGAATTTCTGAGTTGGGCAGGTCATAAACTTTAAACATGGTGGAGGGGACAACCATTACTGCTGTCAATGCTGTTCTCACAACAACTACATCCCTTTGTCTTGTCGCTAAAGTAGTGTATTTATTGGCTAGACATGAACGATCATTCGAAGCATATTTCGATACACAACTAAAGCATGTTTTATAAGCAGTGAAATAAGCATCTATTTGACTGAAATTCCAGAATTGTCAGCAAACTGCATGTATAGCGCGGTGAATGTTTATATGTTTGTCAACCAATGGGATGCTACATTTTATTCTTTCCGACATTAAAGCACTTGAATACAACAAGCTCGTAATCACGACTTCATAAGTGGGAAATAGGAAATTTCCGATAGCACGTGAAAGCAGCATAAAATAACACTAGTCAATACAGATAAGGTTTTTGTGATCGATCATCAATAAATGGCAGATTTTGTAATTCTAAAAGACTAAAAACTAAAATCAGTCATTTTAAATGTGAATTTAGGCATCACAACTTTATAACATAGTGTGAAAAAAAATTAGAACAGTATTTTTTAAGATTAACTTGAGCGTTAGATGACAGCAAAAATAATCTAAATGGGGATGCACAATATTGAATTTTTGCCGATATCTGACACACCGATATTTTCCAACTCATTTTGACCGGTAGCCAATGCCAATATATTTCCTTTTGTTTGGAAACAACACCAAGTCTCTCCTGTGCAGATACTATAAACAAATTATTTTTAATTTTGGTTAGTTTTGACCAAAAACTTACTTGTTAGAACTAAATAAACGACAATAAAGTTATTTTTATAATGAGAGTGCTTTGAAAATAACTATAAAAATATCACTAGCAAACTAAATCTAAAGCAAACGAGCTGTAAAAATTAAAAAAAAAATTTAGAGCTCTTTGTATTTGTTTATAGAATCATTTAAAAAATATACAACACAATAATGAAGAAATCTTTATATTAGTGTATTAAATTATTTAATTTGCAAGTGTCATGTTTGTGAAACTATAGCTTCTGATTTTCAAAAATCAAAACAGACTCATGATTTTATTACATTACTGCTTTATTTATTCAGAAACACAGTGTTAATGTTATTTGTGTATTTTACTTTCATTTTTATTGCAAGTTGGCCTACAGCACCCCCTAAATAAATAAAAGGCCTTAACTAATGGGTATTAGGACCCGGGGGAGGCTGTTGCTGCTGCTGTACGCGCTAGTAACTGTTTACTCTATCACACACTGGATACGTCATTCTGTACTTGCATTCTCAGATAAAATGTGGTGATCCAAAACAGAGAATCTAATCACTTTTCAGGCAAAAGAGGACCACACTGCTGATGTGATCTTATGGCTAGCACACCCTGAGCACACATGAGTTATTCATCTTATCGGCAGGGCATATCGGGATAATTTTTCATATCGGGCTGATGCCGCTGTTTACATTTTAAGTCTTTATTGGCCAATTCTGATAACATTCCGATAATATCGTGCACCCCTACTAAATGTAAAAACGCAAGAAGTATGTAGAATTAAATATCCATCCTACCGATAAATGAAAAAATATCGGCAAATAACAAATTTGGGAACAGATAAATCCTGCATCCCTAGTGTCCACTCTTGATGGCACAGTTGAATTAGGGGTGGCAATGATAATCTAAATGTAAAAATGTGAGAAATGAGCATCTAGCATTAAATGGCTATCTACTCATAAATCTGCCGATAATTTTAAAAATATCAATTGATAACCGATAAGGTGCTGAAAACTTGTGCATCCCTAGTTTTCACACTCGGTTTGATACCTGAGTTCGATTCCACCCCTCCTCTGGATCAGTAGGTCTCTTTTCACATTATGTTGTTTGAATCTTAACCCTGGTATTTTTGCGTTATAAACATGCTACCTTAATTTCCTACAACCTTCCTGTTTTGTTACTCCTTGCTGTTTTGGTTTAGACTCCTCCTGCTCTGCAAAACCAGTTTTGTTAACTGTCCTAACCAGACATGATGTGACGACACACATCTGATGTTTAATATCAGATCTATGGAACTGGATTTCGACCAATGACATTTCACGATAGGTGGCGCAAATCAGTGCAACAAGACAGAAACCATTTATCAACTGCGTTCACATTATACCACAAACCATTCATCATGTGAACCCTAAATCTGAGGTTATCACGAACAAGTTTTATTGTTGTCATGTCATTTCTGGTTATTCCGCAATGTCATAAAACCTACAAAGTTTTTTTTTTTTCCCAAACAACTTTTTCAATCACTTTTCTACTGCTGTTTGACATCAAATTAAGTCATTTTCTCTCACTCTGCCCATGCAGTGCAGTTTGAGGGTGCTGAGTGGGACCGTTCCTGTTCTCCCACAGAGCGCCTGAGATGTTCCAGGCCTCCGCCAACCACAGGCAGCATGAAGCTACGCAAGCCCAGCGAACCTCATTCCATGATCGGGGAGAGAGTGGATCCCACCCTGCCCCTGGAGAAACAAGTGTACGTCCAACATGCACCACAAACCATTAGAGGTTTGAAGAAAAAATTAAGAGAGGAACAGAGACAGCTAAGCTAAAAATGCCGCAATTAGAATGCTATCCCATAATGCATCTCGTGGCATTGAAATTCTGTCATCAGTTACTCAGCCTCATGTCGTTCCAAACCTGAATGTATTTTCTTACTGAGGAATGCAAAAGAAGATATTTTGAAGAATGTTGCAGCTGTACAATGAAAGTCAGTGGGGTCCAAAACATCAAGACATTTTTTCTTTTGGGTTCCACAGAGGAAAGAAAAAGTCTTACAGGTTTGGAATGACATGAGGGCGAGTAAATGGTGACAGAATTTACATTTTTGACATTTTCAAGGCACTTGATGATCTCAGTGTGATGTCTCACGCTTGTGGGAATGTCAACGTAGTGTGTTACTGTTTTATGGCAATGAGAATATGATTTATGGGGGCGGTGTGCAAGGTTGGGCCATTAGAAAGCGCAGTCAAGTGCTTCCAAAATATTGCTGCAAATTAGTCAGCTGTTCAGGATACAAAATTCCCCAGACACATCAGACGGCAGCTGGGGTCTCAAAGGGGAACATGCCACAACAGTCATAACACATGCTCTCACTCACAAAATATTTACAGGTGTCATATTCAACACATTTGAAGTATGATTAAACAGTTGATTCAGTTTTTTAGGAACATTTTTTTATCCTCTTTGATGCTTAGAATTAAATGAGCTGTTTTTGTTACTGTACCTTTAAGACTTCTATATGTTAATGACTTCTGTTATGATTTGCTGACCTGTTTCAGATGGTATCACGGCGCTCTATCGCGCTCTGAGGCCGAGTCTCTGCTGACCCTCTGTAAAGAGTGCAGTTATTTGGTACGAAACAGCGAGACCAGTCGCTTGGACTACTCTCTCTCTCTGAGGTACAGTGCTGCCCCTCTTCCTCCATCCACCATAGCAACATTTTATTTCTCCACTCCCTCCATTACCGTTAAATGAAGTGAGCAAATCTCATCCCCATTACCCCATTTCAGCTAATTGCCTTGTGTTTTGCTTCATTTGTGTCTAGTTGTCTGTATCTTAGTTGTTTTTGTTCTTCATTCTCACCTACAATTTTTTTTTTTTACGTCTCAGAGTTAATCTTTTGAAAGAAAATAATTGTTTGAAAGAAAAGAAAATATTGCTTAATATAATATAATATATTTTTAAATTAAATTGTGCATTTTATGTATGCATATATTTCTTTTATTTTATTTTATTTCTTTTATTTCTTTCTTTTTTTTTTTTTTGAGTATTTTATATGTATACCTTACCGTAATTTCCTTAATTTTATATGATATAATGTAATATTTCTGAATATAATATAATATGTTTTTAATTATATTGTGCATTTTATATATGTATTTTATATCATTTCCTTAATTTTGAATAATATAATAATTTAAATATAACATTTTTACAATTGTTTACTTATGTATACCTTTCATTTATTTCCTTCATTTTATATAGTAAAATATAATAATATAATACAATTTTATATAATAAAATATATTTTTCAATTGTGTTTTTAGAAATCTATACCTTACATTTATAATATAATATAATATTAGTAATATTTTAAATATATTTTTCAATTGTGCATTTTATAAATGTATACCTTATATTTGTATATAATATAATATAAAATAATATAATAATGTTATAATACTATTTTTAATTAAATGTATTTATATTGTGCATTTTATATGTTTGTCTTACATTTATTTCCTTTTATATTTATGTATTTTGTAATTTTATATATTTATAATATACGTTTTTTTTATTTTGTGTATTTTATAGATGTAAATCTTACATTAAGTTCCTTAATTTTATATAATATCATATAATAATATCATATAATATGAGGTTTTAATATTATAAATATAATATTTTTACATTTGCTTACTTGTATATACCTTACATTTATTTCCTTGATTTTTATAATATAATTTATATTACCACACTGTTTATTGAAATATTCACACTGTCTCAAGCTTGTGTTTTAAGCATTTTTATTTGTTTTAAACAATAACTATGGTAATATAGTAAAACACATTTTATTTGAAATATTTAATGTGTTACTATTAACACTTGTTTTGCTGCAGTTATTAATAATCACCTATTTTAGCCACCGCAACAATATGTAGACTTTGCCTGCTCTCGTGACATTTTGCCATCAGTTTTGGACAGTGTTCCTTAAATGATCTATTTGATCTCCCTGTTTGATTTCAGCTTATTTGCTCTTCTATTCTTTTACGGTGTTATCATATTGAATATTTTCTCCTAATTGTGTTTTTGATTTAATTTTCTCTCTTGCCTCGGACAAAACGTCCCCACCTCATTTGCACACTGATGTGCTTTTCGATAGTTTATCAGCTCGAGCGATAGTGCTTATCTGGTCAAATCTCGCAGCTCTAATTACCGCCTTGATCCAGAACCCCTGATCCCCCTCCTCTTTCTTCTTCTTCTTTTATTCTCCCCGAGCTGTAATCAGGCAGGTGAACAGCTCTTCAGTTCACAAAGCTTCTCCTGGCGGCGTTAATGAATATGAATGACCTGCAGAAAGCCGCAGGCACAAGCGAGAGGCCTTTCGCACACCTGAACACACTCAGTAATCACACATGCCTAGTATTGCAAGCACACTATATAAGTCACCGGCAAAAACACTCCACAACATGTTCAGCAACATGCTGAGACTTTGTTCAAATGAAATCTGATTTTTACAAGCCTGATTCAAAACGCATTTGCACGACAACCATGGGAATGAATGAACGGCGCTGTCTGATGTCATAATGTGGGACGCCTACAGCCTCAGAGGCCTGATCCAAATCAAAGTGACAGCGGCTCAATGTCGAGAGCTTTGAACGAGCCGCCATTGAGATTCACAGGCTTTACTTTGATCCGAGATTTTGCTATAAGTGACTGTTCGTCACGTACCTGGCAGATAATACCTTGTTGGAGACGACATGCTCCTTGAACACATTAAGTCTTGAATTTTAATGTGCCGCTTGGTTTTATGAAAGGAGTGAGAAAGATGTTCTCAGCCTCCATGTGTTTTCATTCACATTTATTAAGGTGAATGGTATATAGTGCAGTGTGACAGCTTCAAACTAACAAATGACTTCCTGTTTCTATACATAGAAATCCAGCCTTTTGGACTGAGCCGTCTTAAAGGGGAGGTTGAGAGTAATATTCACACTGGGCTGTGCTGAAGTTATGATATTCTTTTACACCATCACTCAGATTGTCCTATTTATCACCTGTAATCTTTTGTTCACCGCTGACCCAAATACCAGATTCACAACCCCACCTAGGGATCAGGTTATATTAAAGCTGTCAAGTCATGATAAAATGATCGGAATTTGTCTGTGGTTAGTTTGTTGTCATCTCTATTACAGATATTTATTTCCTAAAAAAAATTGTTTAAAAAAAGTAGAATGCTGGTACTATGATTCAAAGGTACTGTTTGATTACTATATTTATATACAATAGTCCTGTAAAGTACTTAATTTTTTTTTTTTTTTTTTTTGGCATGGTATCATAGTAGTATTAAAAAATTTCACAGAACAGAGCAAAGTATTTTTATTTTATTTATTAGGGAGGAAATAATTTTTTGGGGATTATTAGTTATTTCATTGAACAAAGTATTTTTTTATTTTTATTTTAATGTTATTATATTTTGTGGAAAGCATTTATTTGATTATCCAGGCTTTTGGTTTTTGCATTTCATAGAACAGAGCTATTTTATTTTATTTAATTATGAGAAAGCATTTGTTTGATTTTCAGCCATATTTAATTTGTGCATTTTATAAAACAGGTTAAAGTATTTTTTGTTTTGTGTTTTCTGCTTGGTTTTTTGTTTGTAAAATACCACAGTACTGGCATGGTATTGTAGTATCAAAAAATACTTGTATTACCATGTTTTATTTGGTATAGTAATGCCTTAGTACTTTTAAATAGAACAGCGCAAAGTATTTTTATTTTATTTGGGGAAATAATTTTTCCAGGTTTATAATTTATTTCATACAACAAAGGTTTTTTTTTCATTTTATTTAAGCATTTATTTATTTATTTTCAGGCTTACAGAGTACAGTTATGGTAACAATTTAGTATAGGCACCAATTCTCACTATTAACTAGTTGCTTATTAGCATGCCTATTATTAACATATCGGCTGTTTATTAGTACTTATAAACACATTACTCATGATCATAATCTACATCCCTAAATTTACCCAATACCTTAACTTAACTACCTTACTAACTAGGGCTGCCCCCTAATAGTCGCCTAACCATTAGTTGAAGAGAAGAGGCTTGGTCGACCAAAATTTTATTAGTCACTTAGTCACAGAAAAAAAAATCTACAGGAAGTGCCGAAGTCACGCAGTCCATGACGGACATATCGTTAACGGCTGGTCAATGTGGTAATATAGTACATCGGGCAGGACATCCAAACGCTCACCTATCATTCATCGACCTCAAATATGGCTTTTCATCTGAGAGATGTATGTAGTAGCAACTTTACATGGCTGCTCAATCTAATGTTAACCTAGAAAAATGTGCGCTATTCAAGTGTCTGCGGAGTGTGGAAGCTGAACAGTAGTGTGCTCACTGCAGGACAGATAGAGGCGCCGTTGCGGTCACTTTCCCTTAAAATACTCTGCCATTTTTGGTCATACAGATAAGAGTAATGCATCTTTCGAATCTGTAAAGACTCTGTTTATATGTGTGCACTCACAATAACAACGAAACGTTGTGCTTTTGTAAAATAATTAAATCAAACAGGATCCTGTCTCGGTCTCTGTGAATTTAAGTGTGAAAATTCGAAACTCTATGTTACCTTACAGACATGAAAAATATATCTATTTGAAAGCAAAATCTCTATTTTTAAATGAAACAGTTCAATTGGAAAAATATTCTCAGATTATGTAATCCGTATGAAACATGCATACAGACGCATTCACTACTGCAAAGATGATGAGTCAGTGCGCCAGCTTCATCTCTTAAGCCGAAAACAAAGAAAGCACTAGTTTATCAATCAATAAATTATTAAAATGTTAATGCAGTCTCCTTGCAGATTCTTTCCCTGACAGATTCATAATTATTATATCTGCCATTGCGCTTTGGCAAGCTTTTTTGCGAGCGCTTGAGCGCTTATAAGGCTATATAGGCAATTAAAGTCTCATTATTATGATTTATATGGTTTATTAATGAACGTGCGACTAATAGTTGACTAATGCTTAAAATGAACGACTACTAGTTGACCAGAAAAATCTTTAGTCGAGGGCAGCCCTATTAGCTATTAATAAGCAGCAAATTAGGTATTTATTGAGGCAACAGTCATAGTTAAAGGTTTGTTTATGGCGAGAATTGGACTTTAAAATAAAGTGCCACAGTTATTTTTTAATTTTGTTTTGGCAAAAGCATTTATTTGATTTTCAGGCTTAATTAATTTGTGAGTTTTCCAGAAGAGATTAAAGTTTGGTGCTTTGTTTTTGTTTTGTGGAAAGCATTTTTGTTTCTCAAGCTGCCCATTTTAGTTGCCCAAGCTTATTTTGTTGCCCAGCATGCCTGAAGATTAATGGCAGTGTTGCATGTTCTTTTTCAGGAGCTGCCAGGGATTCATGCACATGAAGTTCAGCCAGTCCAAAGATGGCCGCTATATCCTGGGCCAAAACAGCCCTCCATTCGACACCATCCCTGAAGTGATCCACTATTACACCACACACAAACTCCCCATCAAAGGAGCCGAACACTTGTCCTTGCTCTTCCCTGTGCTGGTTCAGACTCTCTGATTAGTTGGAGCACTGCAGTCCTCAGTGTTATGGGCAGAATCATACAGTCAATGGGAATGAAGAATTCCTCAGCAAAATCGGCAACAGAAACGTTTCGGTCCCTTATGTTTTTGATTGTACAACAGCATTTGGTTGAGGACATCAACTTCTAAAATGGACATGTCAGATCAAATTACAGTTAGATCTGTTTTTCACATTCTTGTTAATAACATTTTTCCATCTCACCGAATGACCTTCCTGTGAACTGTACCAGACTGGTGGGTCAGCGAGACCTGTTGCTTGTCTTCAGTCGTCTGCTGGTATTATTCTTTGCTGGGATGGTGGCTTAGCTGCCGCTAATGTTTATTGATCGATTACCAGCCTCTTAGGATGAGCAGACGGGCCTCTGTATTTTTATAGCTGCTGTAAAAGACACTTCAACATGGCTGTTTATGACTATCTGCTCTTTAAAGTTTGTAAAGCCTTTTGGTTCTAGTAAGGCCCTTGAGACCACACACAAATGTTTGGTCCACTCAAGATAGTAGTCCTCAGAAAGCCTTTTAATTCTTACATTGTCTTTTTTAGACTTTGTCACTGTGGCTGGTCGTAGATCAGTGCATGTTGGCAACTTATGTTGAGGACAGTAGCTGATTCTTACTGATAAAATCAATGATGTGATGTTTGAATCATGGTCACTCGCAGAGATGTTCCTGTAATTGGTATATTAGGTCACCGATAAAATGCTGAAAATGTGTTTCTGTAGCTGCTGTTTTAAACTGATTTACATGTTATATAATAAACTTTCTAAAGAGAATGCTAGTTGTCAACAACTGTTGATTCAAACTGCATTTCATGTCAGTTGCTGACAATTTGAGATGTAGACATTTTATTTATTCATTTTTACACTTGTCATTGAAAAACAATCTTGTGGTTAGGGTGTTCCAAATGGTTGCTAGGATGTTCTGAGTGGATGATAGGATGTTCTAGGCAGTTGCTAGAGTGTTCTGAGTGGTTTGCTGGTTGCTAGGGTGTTCTAGTTGGTTGCTAGGGTGTTTTGGGTGGTTTCTAGGGTGTTATGGATGGCCACTAGAAAGTTCTGTATGGATGGGTGGTTGCTAGGGGTTTATAGGTGATTTCTAGGGTGTTTTGGGTAGTTGCTAGGGTGCTCTGGGTGGTTTGTTGTTTGCTAGGGTGTTCTGGGTAGTTGTTAGTATGCTCTGGATGGTTGCTAGGGTGTTTTGGGTGGTTTCTAGGGTGTTCTGGGTGGCCACTAGAGAGTTCTATGTGGCTAGGTGGTTTCTAGGGAGTTCTAGGTGATTGCTAGCATGTTTTGTGTAGTTGCTAGGGTGCTCTAAGTGGTTGCTAATCTTTTTGGTGTCCACTAGAGTGTTATGGGTAGTTGAGTGGTTGCTAGGGTTCTGGGTGGTTTCTATGGAATCCTGGGTAGTTGGATGTTTGCTTAGTTCCTAGATTTCTAGGGAGTTCTTGGTTGCTTAGGTGCTCTAGGAGTTTGCTAGATTGTTCTAAGTGGTTTCTAGGGCATTCTGGGTGGTTGGGCTGTTGCTAAGTTCTAGGTTATTGCTATGATGTTCTTGGTGCCCATTAGAGTGTTCTAGGTATTTGGGTGGGAGCTATGGGGTCCTAGGTGGTTGCTGTGATGTTCTGAATATTTGTAGTGTGTTCTGGGTGATTTTGAGAAAACTCTGGGTAGTTGGGTGATTGTTAGGGTGTTCTAGGTGGTGGCTTCTGGGTGGTTGCTAGGTTGTTGCATACTGGTCTAAGCCAAAAGAGCCTACCCCCTAGTCTCCATAATATTTTTATCAGATAACAGCCAGGTTTCCATTACAAAACTTTTGTGATGTTTTATAAATGTTCATAAATGTTCATAAAAAGCCTGTTGCAAATTGACGGCATTTCCATTGACCAATGTTATGTGACTAAAACTCTCGCGATAAGTCATGGCAATGGTATGTTTTTTTGGCTATTGCTACAAATAGGGCTGGGCGATATATCTCATGCGATATACATGCGCATCTCGTCAGTAAAGCTGGTTCCTTGATTAGCGGTAAATCTCCATTACCTGTTTTCAAATGGAGCGGCATTTAATACACGGAGCCGTAGTTCACTGACAAGCTACGCAATATCGCGTTCATTATCGAAGGGCATTCATTCATGAGTAATGAACGCGATATTGCGTAGCTTGTCAGTGAACTACGGCTCCGTGTATTAAATGCCACTCCATTTGAAAACAGGTGATGGAGATTTACCGCTAATCAAGGAACCGGCTTTACTGACAAGATGCGCATGCATATCGCATGAGATATATCGCCCAGCCCTAGCTACAAATATACCCGTGCTACTTAAGACTGGTTTTGTGGTCCAGGGTCACATATGAGGTGTTTCTTGGAGGTTATAGTACATTAAAGAATGATAATGTGACATTTACAAATGCCAGTTGACCTGTAAACGTGAAAAAACTGTTTCCATTGCAGTTTTGTGAAATATTCCTTTTTCGAATTGACTGAAAAACTACCTCATGTGAGCGTAAGAAGTTTTTTGCAATCTATAGGAGTTCTTGGGAAAATTGTGTTGCCATTAGGTGTATTTTCTATTTACAATTTCAATTTGTGCATTTTCAAGGGTAATGGAAATGCAGCTAATCAAAAGTTTAATCACTTAAATGGATAGTCAACCCAGAAATGAAAATTCAGTCATTGAGTAATTAATGACAGAATTTTCTTTTTTTTAGGTAGTAACCACAGATTACACAAATACTTAAACCTTGGTATGAGCTGTAGACTCTAATATTGTAGCAAGCACCAGTAGTCAATTTAATTGCTGTAGCTTGCCATGCATATTACTTTAATAGCTTCACATTGTTTATTATCAAGAGACAAAGAAGATGGTGTTGAGATTGACAGAAAGATGCGTTAATGGTTACTACACACGTTTTTTTTTTTTATCCTGGGAGCATGTGCCATGCACGAAAAGATTGCGAAGACTGAATGTTAAGCATTATTGTGAACATTTTGCTTTTCCCATTGTGGCCCACAGAAGACCGTCTTCCTAAATCAAGCGGTGATGTTTGTGTGTTCATGTGTGTGTGCTTGCTCATTATCTCTGTTCTGCCAAAGCGAAGCGTCCTGGGATTGCTTTCATTACACTGCCAAATGAAACGGCAGAGAATGATTACTGGTGTGACGGGTGGAGAAGGTGGTTCAGATCAGTCCTCGTCTCTCCAACTTCGTTACAGAAGATGGTGAGATAGAACGGGGGAAATTAAGGGTTGTTTGCAAGCACATTTTTGGCGCTTTTTTTAATGCAATAACATTTTGGTGTGCTTCGAGATGTCTATCACAATTTAGGTTACGCCTCACTATTGTGCATGTGTGCATATTTGGCAGCACATGATAATCTATCAGTGGCTTCTGTGTTGGCTACTTGTACCGATTGTTCCCAGCTGCTCTGACACACATCCAGGCATGTCCACATGTGCTTCTCGAGCGCCTCGCATCACATTGTCCGAGACACATTAATCTCGCTCAGACATTCCACAAACAGGCGCACACTCACTCTTGGAGGGAAAACCGTTTCGACAGGTGTGTCTGCTAGACTGTAACCAGAGATCGGTCAAAATTTAAACAGCTGAAAGGGGGATCTCATCTCCTGTGTCAATACCTCAAAAGCCCTACGACGTCTTCCTCGCAATGAGCGCTGCGCTAATTCCTCTGGTAATTAGGCTCTTACTAGTCATGGAATAATCAAGCCTTACAAAGAGGGGCATTTCTCAGCCGCAAGCCGAGCAGTGAAAAGGGAGCCCAGATGTGCACCAAAGGGTGGAAAAAATCAACAGCGTTCGCAAGAGCTGCCGTCATTATCGTGTTACCGGCACTCGAGCGACGTGTCATCTGGATTTCATTACGTGAGGACTGGCAACTTATACCATGTGTTAATTTACTGACATCTGACCTTTGAACTCTCCTCCCGCCCTTGTGGGCAGCTGCCCCAGACCTCATCCTGGAGAGCTTATCTCCTAAAACCCAGTCAGATGCTGCTTGCATACGGCTGCAGCTGAAGGCTATTGTTATGGATTGAAAAAGACAGGGATCTGGGGGAGGATTGGATGTATCCTCTGCTCTACTTCAGAAGTTAAGGACAGATCATCCCCAGAATTCCAGGTCTCAGGATAGTAATTAAGGTGTTCGTGTGATGTGATTAAGCCAAGCAGGAATGCTCCTAGTTCAATATCCTTGGTCTTGAGACAAGATTTTTATCAAATAACCACAGGTCCCTATACCTAACCCAAACTTGCACCTAAAATCAAAGGGGCAATGGTTCTTGTGAACTCTAGACATTTAATCAGGTCATACAAGCTGTATGCCTTAGGATCTCACTGTGGCAAATTACATTTACTTATCTCTGTCCACAAATTTGCGAGTATTGTGCCTTTAGCTCAGGGGTGTCCAACTTTGCTCCTGGAGGGACACCATCCTGCAGAGTTTAGCTCCACCATACGTGCCTGGGAGTTTCTAGCGATCCTGGAGACCTTGATTTGCTTCAGGTGGTTTAATTAGGATTGGAGCAAGAAGATGGCCCTGTAGGAGCAGGAGTGGACACCCCTGCTTTAGCTTATAACCCTCGAGGGCACATCTTTGTGCTTTACCTACCTCTTAAAATACTAATATGCACACTGTAAGGGTAGATAAGCTGCAAAGGTGTACCTTTGTGGGTACCACCCAAAGGCGAGCTAAAAGTCCACTTTTTGCAGCATTTCTGACAGTGAAGAGCAATCATGTGTTTTAGTATTCCACAATTTTATCGATTTTACTATTTTGTAAGAACAAGTATAACAATTTGGGCATCCTTTCATTGGCACTTCCTATGTCAAATAAGACAACTGGGCTTGTGTCGTGCTACAGCTTGTCAAAGTCTGGCACTGAAGCATCTTATCCCCGCTTTTATATCCAGTTTGGATCAGTATTTGGTTTTGAGGCAAGGGTGCTGGATCCTGCCTCGCACTAATAAGTGCTAACAAATGACAGTTTACTCACCCTCATGTTATTTCAAACCTCTATGACTTTTGTGTAACAAGATATTTTGAAAAATGTTTTTGTCCATATATAGAAAGGGATTGCTTTGGGACCCCATTGACTTTCAGTGTATGGACCAAAATGTTCTTCAAAACATCTCCTTTTGTATTCTCCAGAAAAAAAGCAAGCCATACAGGTTTGGAACAATATGAGGGTGAGTAAATTACACAATTTAAAAATTTTGGATTAATGTTCCCCTTTAAAACCAGTGCTCTAGCTAATGATGACTGTCCTGACCCTATCTCAGGTCTTGGGCTAGTAAGCCTGGTCTCGAACTAATGAGGAGGTCCAATACCGATCCTTGACCAGAAGTGCACCAAGGACATCATTATGGTTTCTAGATCTTGTTCCTGACACATTTCCCAGGCAACACATGTACACACAAACACCTTCTACCTCAGTCAACCCTTGAAAGCTTGTTAAATGTGACCCCTGGTCCCCGAATGGGAGAAAATCAATTGAGTGCTCTCGCATTGGCACATCCTGAGTTGCTGGTCCAGATGGAGGCATTATTCACACTGAGTGCTGGGCCAAGCAATGTGCCAGTCTGATGTATTCAGCCACAGAGTCTCCCCTCAGCTCTGACAAGCACACAGACAAATGAATATTCTCAATAGTGGCCATCCACAATAGCTCAGTGGTCCGCGCTTTGATCCATTGTAGCAAAGAGCCATTCATTACATGAGGTGTAGAGGCATATTGTGTGTGGCAAGTGTGTAATGCTTCACTTTAAAGGATTAATGTCCTCTATGTGGTGTGCACTTATTTCAAAGACTTTGTATAAGGCTTGTTGTCATTGCGTTGTGGGTTGCTGTGTGTTTTTGCTCAAGGTTACACATTACACATCACTCTTTAGCCATCATTGTTGTTTGTTGATGTTGATTCTTCATGGCACTTCAATCGTTTGGTGTGAAATCTCTTGACAAATGAATTTGGTGATACTGAATGCCTTTGAAATTTTAGCTACGGGCTGCCAGCAGACATGATTTTACCTAGGAAACGGCTTGGGCCTTGTAAATGAGTTCGATTTGTTTAACATTCTATTTTTTCCCTCAACCTGACTGCGAAGATCACTGGGGGGGAGCATCTACAGCTTAGGATGATACATTACTTGAAATGTCACACTTGTCAAATGCTGTAAAAACCATTATTCAACAAAATGTCACTTGTTCTCACAATGTTCTCAACGTGAACAAAAACTCATGTTGTATCTCTCTTTTTTTTTTTGTTCTAACAATGCAAGAAGCAGTATGAGTAAGCAATTCCTGCCTTTTATCTAAGTGAATCAAGTATGACTAACCGGTAATTAATTGGTAGAATTGATTAACTATTTCTGGTTCAGTAGTAGAGCTCATTCAACAGCATTTGTGGCATCATGTTGATTACCAGGAAAAAAAATTCCACACTCATGTTAACCACCCAAATCATGTTAACATGCATATTGTTTGTCCTGTGGCTATACTATAGAAATCGTAAGTATATTAACATTTACAGATTAGCCTAATTCATTTTCCCATTTTAAGTGCCTCATTGTAACCCAGACATGTGCTCAAATTTAAGTCATTTTAAGTCAAAATTCATTCAACAAATGCCGTCAGCTGAACTTACTATCCCACAATATATATTATCAACACTCAACTGACAATTTAAGAGAGCTGTACATAATGATCTAAACTAGCATACGTATGCACAGCTCTGGTTAGTATTTACCGCTGTATGGCTCAAAGATTGGCGCCATTGATCATGACTTTTTACAGGCAAAACCATTTATTACGAGGCTACTATGATGCATCTACCGAGTTACTAAATTATAGTGCTCAGACTGCATTCATACACAAAATGTGTTTGTGCATTGCCTTCACTATTGCTTTGTGATGCAGTCGATTTCAATGTGATGTCACAGCTCCCTCTAGTGGTTACATGCAAATAAAAGCAGCATAGACAAGGCAATCTCAACAAGATGCCTGTTTTTCTTCACACTAATATATAATCACACTTTAAATTTTATGTCAGTTAGCAAGTACTATTTAGCAGAACAATCAAAATTTCAACACATTCATAATGCAACCACCTCATCTTACATTCTGCCATGTAAACCGATCCACAGAATATTAACCATAAACATCCACAGTCGTCTTTAAAACACTCAATTTGTTATGTATAAAGTGTATTACAGCTAACTCGTGTAATAGGTAAGAATAGCAAACTATTCAAAATGTTTTTGTCTAGTAATAAACTGTGGGAAAATCTTAAAGGTCAGTCATACATACAGAGTGCTATAATGCGTATAATACTGTTAAGGTGTTTTCCTTCATGCAAATTGGATTATTTTGATAAAAGAGATTGCACACCTAAGCTTTTCGAGTGATTACATTCTGTAGTGGCTCTATGTTATGTGCTCACAGCACATGCTCAGTTTCATAAATATTAATACATGTAGAAGTAAATTCAGTTTGTGTATCCTTTGGTCAGCATTTGTTCAGTCGCTGTTGAGTTTGTTATCCCTTTGAAATCTCATCATCAATGGATGAGCAAATCCAAGTTCTGTAATCCTCAGAGAGCTGAAGAACAGTCTGTAATTGCAAGGAACCATCGCCAAACATCTTGGGAAATAAAAATCCCGCTCTTTTGTGCTAACTCCCGTAGTATCTTTTTCAAAACTTCCCCAAAGAAGGAAGTGCCCCAGCTTTAACCAGCACCGCAGACAGTAGGTCACCTGGCCCCGAGGGGTGCGTGAGAGCCGGTGGCAACGTGTCCCCATGCTGATGGTGGGAGTTTGATGGGGTGGGAACTTTACTTCGCATCAGGGAGGACTTGGCTCCACCACTTGCCGCCCCAGCCATGCTTGATTTGCTGTTCTCTGCGGTGGGAATGACTGTTCCCGGAAGCGCCACCCCTGCCACCGTGGGTATAGAGTCCAGCTGCGTTGGACAGCAACAGCAGCACAGCACGCGGAAGAAAGCAGCCCGCATCTCACGGCTTGAAAGCGTGTAGATGAGCGGGTTGAGGGCGGAGTTGAGCACAGCCAGAGCGATGAACCAATCCACCTTGTAGAGAATCGGGCACCGCTCTGGACTGCATCCCACATCCAGCAGCAATAGCAGAAAAAGGGGAGCCCAACAGGCCACAAAAACTCCCAGGACTATCACTACCGTGCGCAGAAGTGCGAGCGAGCGGTCCGATGGCCGAGAACTCACTCTACGCCCACTGGACGTCACTAACAGGTAGATGCGCACGTATAGCACCACGATTGCGGCTAGTAGGGCTGTGAAGACACTGATGCAGAAGGCTATGTAGCTTTTGTCGTACAGTGGTAGGACAGTGGAGCAGGTATGGATTCGGCCCAAACAGTTCCAGCCGAGACTAGGCAAGGCGCTCAGCAGGACCGAAACAGCCCAGCAGGCTCCCAAAAGAGCTAGCAACCTCCCCCTTCCTGCGGTCTCACACGGCCGTAAACGAACCATAGTCATGTGGCGCTCAATCCCAATAGCGAGCAAGCTGAAGGTCGAAGCGCTTAGTGCCACAAACATGCTCCCCTCTCGCAGCAGCCACTGGCCAGTGCTGAGGAAAAACGTATTGCGGCCAGAGGTGAAGATGTTAACCACGTACGCCACTCCAGCTAACAAGTCTGAAAGTGCCAGATTGCCGATGAGAAAGTACATGCGGCTGTGGAAACGCTTGTTGCGCCAAAGTGCCAGTAGTACAGTGATGTTCTCCAACACGATCAGAGTGCAGATGCAAATAAGGAAGGCTGTCTTGTATGTACCAGTGCTTTTTGGTCTTCCCCACTTGCCCGAGTGGTTGTAATGCCTAACTATAATAATATTCATTCCAGGTTCAAGCTGGTCATCCATTTTCCACACAGTCTCCCCGATCACTTTTGAACAGCAGATGGCGTCTATGAGCACCTTCCAGTGAGAAAGTTGGAAAAGGACTCCACCACTCCACACATTACGATTCCTGATAACAAATAGAAACAAAAACAGACCAAAGAAAATATTATCTGACTTGACAGCAGTAAGTAAGAAGGGGAAATGTGGTGTAATATGCATGCAAATGTTTTTAAACCAGTTTAAGATGGTAAGATTGTTTTCGTTAGCTTTATCTTGTTTTAAGTAGTTTAAGATGGTGTAAGCAGCATGAAACCAGTTTGGGAGACCAGTTTAGACTAATTTAAGATGTTTTTATAGCAAAGATATGGTGGATTGTATCATACAAACAATTCTGAATCTGAAGGAGACATGGATGTGGTTTTAGCCTGTGAAGGTGTAGAAATGTTCTGATAATAAATTTTGTGCCAATACTGCATTGCATTAGGTCATATTTAAAATAATAATACAAAGTTATCTATCAATCTGTCTATATCATATTATATATATTAATATATTATCAGTGACTATTTTGCAATAATTGTCTGTTGTTGTTTAAACTAGATTAACTTATTTCAACTTTATCACCACAGAAGTTAACATCTGGCATGCATACACAAGAAAAATCAGGCACAATACAGTAGTGTTATGACTTCCACTTGAATTACAATGAGACTAGCTTAAGGCTATTGTATAACATTTGGTGTGATCGGTTGTTTTCTTTTGTTTTTTCTTTGACGTTATCATAGGCTATATTAATCAAGGGACTCTGACTGCAACGATATAGCCTGAATTAAAGCAGACTAATTTACGAAAATACAAAACTATACATGGTAACCAGTTATGCCATAGTTTTAAGTCGTTGTCGTGTATATATATATATATATATATATATATATAAGAAAGTAAATAAAAAGGTTTTTACAGTGGTTTGTCGGAAAATGATTACCATGGTAACATTTTGTACAGGTAACGAAGTCAGTAAAGTTTTGTATGTGTGAATTACAAAAGCCTAATATGACAGCATTTCTTTATAAGATTATAGGTGATGAAACAGACTTACCAGTTATTTATCTCGAGAGATGCACCTACATCTTGGGTTACTGGTTAAATAAATAAACCTTAAAAAGTTTTAGGAGATGAAAACCTTCCAACATGTACTCAACGACCAGACGTGTGGAATTGTTTATCTTTGAAGCACTTTTCCCAAATCGAAACGTTTTGCATCCGACTTTTTAACTACATCCAGGTTTTTGGACTTTACTAAAAGTGCTGTCAGATTATTAATGAAAATAATTCACCTGCGAGTTCTGATCCTTAACTCCAAACGCTCTTTTCCTCAACATTCCCTCACATTCTAGGCGGGAACTCAACACCACTTCGAGTTTCTTTACAGGCAGCGAGTGAACGTTCCGTCGGCTGTGTTTGGATGGCTCTGAATTTGAGTTTGTTTGGAAAGGGCGCGCGCGCGCTAATATTACAGACCATGATGATGAAGCGCGCACGTGCTCGAGCATCCTCTGATGTTTGTGTTATTCCTACGGGTGTCATTAGACTGGCATCCCACGTACTGAGGGAAATTACAGGGTTAAGTCACGCAGAATGACCTAACCTCGTACAAGTCATCATAATGATGACCTCTGGCACTTGACTTGAGCGTACAGAAAAGTGTTTTACACGACATAAGCACGAGAGGGTGAAAGAGCGCGAAAACAACAGGTTTGACCATACATTGAAATATACATGGAGTAGACTGCAATTTGATGGTTTAGCCAGTTAAATAAAGTTGAAAGTTGATTTGGACAACTTTTCTGTTAATATGAAGACGAATGATCACTGTTTATTATGGCACTGATAATAAAACATTTTAGTTTCATCATTATTTACTTCACATCATTGAATTTTGCTGGCCTTTTTTAATGTAATTCTGACTAACGTGGACTCGAGTGTCATAAAAGTAATACATTCGAGTCAGATCTATATTCTAAGTCTTCTCAAGTCATTATTATTGTTAGCAATGCCCATTTGTGAACGAATCAGTTCTTTTCAATAAATAGCGTGTTCCAGGTGATTCATTCATTAATACTTACTGCTTCAGTGATCCTTAAGAACTAATTTTATGATACTTTTATTGATTTTGCGTCCTTTTTTAACCTTGAAAACTACTTCAGGCCCCATTCATTTTAACTGCATGGAAAAAATGGCAAGTGCATTCTTCAGGAATTCATATATTGTGTTCCACACCCAAAAGAAAGAATGTCAATCGAGTTTTGAACGTCATAAGGTTGAGTAAATGACGACAGAATTTTAACTTCTGGATGAAGTATTCCTTTAATGGGGCATCCAAAATAACCCAAAGTACGTGATGTGATTGTATTTTTTGCCTGAACACATTTCCCCTGATGGCAAGCCAAGACCCACAACATTTCCACTTACAACATCTCATATCCATTCTTTGATCAAACATTGTTTTTCATGGTAAAATGGGAAATGCCATTTATTCCCTCCCCTTCGGGTCGACAGGTCATCACTCTCCCAGAGCCTTGACCCGCTCAAGACACACGCAAAACAAAAAAAGTTCTGTCTGGTTTCATATGTGACACAGTTGGCCTAAAGTTAGACCTTGGCTCTAAATAGCCATACATTCTGCTCGATGATTATTAAATATAAAACATCAAAGCTGCTTCTAGAATGCAAGCGTTTCTTGCACACCCCCTTTCCAAATCTGTTCTCCCTTGCTGTGCACAAACCAGACTTCACATTCTCACAGTATTCCCAGAGGACAGTGTCCAATCTAGTGCTCCAGCCTGGGGATGGTGCATGGGCAAAGGAATGTTTGGGGGGTGCTGTGTGGACCACTATCACGTTCTCTTGGTTCTGATCTCCCCCACTTTACTCAGTCTAATCATATGGAAGATCTCAAGCAAGGTGAAGGAAATGTGGCGGCTACATGAAGATTTACACTCTTAAAAATAGGTTGCCACTCAAGAATAATTTTTGGTTCCACAAAGAGTGAACAGTTCTTGAAAGAACCATTATTCTTAGTGTGAAGAACATTTTAACGTTTTTCCACTATAAAGAACTTTTTATGCAGTAGAAAGGTTCTATGAATGTTAAATGTTCTTCACGGAACTATCCAGGCCAATAAAGAAACTTTTGTGCAATGGAAAGGTTCTATGAATATTAAAGGTTCTTCACGGAACGATTAATTCCAATAAAGAATCTTTTGTGCAATGGAAAAGTTCCATAGATGTTGAAGGTTCTTCAGGGAACCACAGATGCCATTAAAGAACCTTTTGTGCAATGGTAAGCTTCCATGTATGTTAAAGGTTCTTCATAGTTACATAGAAGCCAAAAAATGTAGGTGCCATTAATACCTTCAAAAAACACCCAGAAGACATTGCTATGGCCGTTGTGCCTACTTCCACATTTTGTTTAACTTGGACTTTGGGAAAAGTAGGTGCTGTAGATGCAAATCCCTTGCGATTTCTCTTCGGAGTAATCAGCCGGTCATTTTCGAGGTATGTTTTTAATAGCAACATGTGCTAGATTTATTGTGCTGGTGTTTGGTATGCTTATGGGTACTGCTGTGAGTCAAGGCTTCCTGACACTGAACTTAGTGGTGAGTTGGCTGGTTTGGAATGTAAAGTTCAGTGGGAACTCAACGGGTATGTGTTTATGAGTGTAGGAAAAAGGAAAATCTCTTGGGCCTTCACCTTTCTGCCCCGGCCCATGCCTCCATTCTAACTGCCCCGAGCCCATACCCATACGCCTCCCATCCCTCGCGCTCAGACACCAAACATCTGGCTTTTGCTTATACAGTAATTTACCACATTTGACTAGTTCCCATCAATAAAAGCTTCCTTTTCCATTAGCTGCACATCCATGCCACATCAGAACACAACAGCCTGTTCTCACATTCACGTTCTCATGATCCTTCAGGGATCCAAGAATGTCTTCTAAAAGTCTTGTTTGTACAGCAATCACAGTCCTCAGCAAATACAGTTATCTTCTGATACTAGTCTGAAGAGTATTTTATCTAGGCTTTTCCCATTGTCTCTTATCAATTGGCGTTTGTGGCATTTATAGTCCAGATGTGTTGCTCTCTAAGAATACTCTTGAAATTTGTTGTAGTACCTCCTACAGGTCTGTTTTGGCTTATAGTTTAACTGCTTTTCTACATTTTAAAATCATGAGTCATTTGGGATCAGACTATTTGTGGATTGCTGAAGAAGGATGCACACATTCATCCGTCAGATTCAAATGGATATACAACTTCCAAATCAAATTTTATAATAATTGTAAAGAAATATTTAACCTTTTTTAATTGAGATACACAATTATTGAAGGTAAAATATTTCAGTGCTGCCTTTTGACAAAAGTAGAGTTTTGAATCCAAAAATATTCATTCATGTTATTCTTAGTTATTTTATGTGAGATTAGGTCGTTTTTTCTCATAGAATGCAAAATGTTGAATTAAAAATATATATAGAAATCAATTTATTATAAATCAGAGTTATTATAGTTAACTAAAACTAAAACCATAAAAAAATTTCACTGAATTTCAACTGAAATAAAATCAAATATTTAAAAAAATATATTTCAGCTAGATGCCAAGGCAACATTTCTCATTTTCATTTAATTTAACTTGAAGTACTAAACAAGTAAATAAATTGAAACAAAATCACTTAAACTACTAAAATTAAAGTAAAAACAAAATATAAAACTCTAATTTAAAATAATAATAGGGTAAACGTACCTATTAAGCTCACGTACCCATTAAGCACACTTCCATATTTAAGATCAGATTATAAAAAGAAAAAATAATTTATTATCCTACTTGATGTCTTAACCAACTGATAGATTTGTTACTATATACCTCCTATAATTTCAAGTCAGTCGGATCATTGCACTCTGAGATATGAGTCTCCATGTGTTCACACTGTCTGGCGGCCATTTTGAAAGCTGTCTAAAAACTTTCACCAAAAGAGTAGCTCTTTAAATGTGCATTATTTAGATGTTTATGCCTTTATTTTGGGTAAGTTTCACTAATTATTGTAAAATTAAGAGATTAATGTTCAGACTTTTGCATATTATAACCTGGAACTTGGATGTGGGAAATAATTACATTAGATCCAAAAGATAGT
>JAFVLL020019150.1:0-15523 GCA_021397915.2 Tor tambroides
AACAAATTACATGAAAATATAAAAAAAAATTAAAAAAAATAAGTAAAAAAAAAAACGTTATTTTAATTGTATTTTTTTTTTTTAATTGAGTAATTCACTGGATTATGCAAAATGTTTTTTTGTTGTTTTTTTTGCTTGTAAATTAAAATTTAAATAATATAAATAAATGTTCACTGTAAAATGTATGGAGATATTAAAATTATCATTGGTCATACTACCCACCCTAATGGTGACTTTATTTATTCATTCATTCATTCATTGCATATGTGAGCATTCAAAAGTGTCTGCCAAATATGTTGGTACGTATTTGGTGCTCTTGATGCTGTACTTTTTTTTTTAAATTAATAACTTTGTATCAAAGAACCAGCACTTTTGCCATTTTGACAATTCTGTCTTTAGCAAAACTTGTACAGAAAGCATGGGACTGGTGTACAACTAGCATATTTCTGTGTGTTGTTTGATGATTCAAAAGCCCATATTTTGTTGTCCCAGCCCACCTGACCACATTGTCTGTAGCATTAAATCACATGATATACAATTTGTTGAGACTCATTGCTTGATATATGGTCCAATATGTCAGAACGCTGACTAATAAAACAAAACACATGGGGATGGTTTTGAGGACAAGACTAAAATAAAATACACATCATCTTGAGTTTGTGGAAGACGAGTGATCTGTCTAATAAGAAAACACATTCTGTTGGGCAAATCGTGTTGGAAATGTCAGGGAGGGTTATTAATCACATAGAAAAAGTCTGATGCTCATGCACTATGACATGCAGAGGCTCGGTTTACAGATATTATGTCGGCTGAGTGTTTTGATTCATCAAGTCATATTTTGAAATGCATTATACTGCAGTCTTTGCCGCCATGGCTGTTTTTGTTGCTGCTTCAAGTCTGGATCTCATTTAACGACACTGTTTTATGTGGCCTCTTTAATAGTTTATAGTGAACTGTGTTTCAGTGAGTTAAATCAACACGGACTTGTTCCTCCCTTACTATAAACATAAAGTGAGACATTAAGATAATTACTACAGATGGTGGGACTCACATACGCAGCTAATAGATGGATGGTCATGATATTGAGTGGGCTTCTTCCACATTGACGTATGCAGAACTCCTGTTTGCTTCTGCTCAATGATTTAAGTATAAATAAACACTGGGCCTGGCAAGTACTGCAGTGGGGTTCTTCTCAAATATGGGGTTTATGGTTGCAGAGGTGAATAAAAATGGCATGCTGTGTGATATAGCTAAAACAATCTCAATATTTAATTTTATGTAACTGTATTTACTTTATTATAATTATATGTATATATATATATATATATATATATATATATTTATTTATTTATTTACTTATTCATAAATTATATATTCATTTATGTCCTCTAAAATGCAATTTTTTTTTCTTTAATTGGATTATTCATTATTTTAACCATTCATTGATGCGGAGTAGATTGACAGATGCTTAATGCGTGAACTAAAAACAGTTTATGAGGACGAGAATCTAGGCAAGGCATGTTTGAACGAATTCAAGGAAAATGTGTCAAACTTACACATTTCAACACTATCTTTCCTTTTTATCTGACATCATAAATGACGTTTCAGTCCCACCCCTCCAGACTCCTTAATTTTGATATGAACACTCACTTTTTGCAATCCAGTGCAATTCCTAAAACAAAAATTAGTCTTGCTCAACATTTTGTCTTGTTGAATATCCTATTTCATTCAAAAATATGTCAGCATTATCGGAGAGCTTTCTACTGAATGTTGGTTTTGCAGCTTAGATTCATTCAGTGAAGAATTCATTGGATTGATTCTTACTGATAACCTTTGATTGTTTTCATGTGCAACCAGTGAAGACAAAGGAATAGCAAAGTGTTTTGTCATAAAGTTCAATTCAGAATGCAAGCTCACAACCCGTGAGCCGCCGCTGAATATCGATGCAGGAAACACTGTTACAAGCACCATTGTTCCTTTTACAGCAAACAACCAATTCAGCGCCTCTTCAAAACCAATCCAGCTGTGCACTAAATAAAGCAAACCAATGCCTCTTTTGAAACGTAAAAAAATAACATGCATAAAAGAAACTTATAAATGACAGATCTTTCAGGCTGATACAAAAAAAGGGCAATTTTTTCTTAGTTATGAATAACACCATCGCACTTCTCCAATAACGCTTACGCAAACCTGATTAATTAAACACCATGGCCTTTCATTTGCACTGCCATTTCATCTGTATTCCTTACTGAATCATGGGAAACCTCAAGAGATAATCCCTGCCAGGATGAGTAAAGCGTTATTCCTTCACACATTAAAGTTAGTGGAGTACAGCGCTCGATTGAAGCGTTCTTTGGCTTAAATAATCCTCCAGCCCGGTCCAATAGCCATGATTGAAAGTGATGAATGAAAATGCAGAAAACGGCTCGCACGGGTTACACTTAAGGTGAGCGTCGAGCCGCACTGCCGCGACCCTAATCATAACTCGCATAAATCATTGACGCTAAGAGCCACCATCTCCATGCAGGAGGGAAAGTCCTCGGAGCTTGATTGTAACAACTGATCGCAACTCACCTCATTCAGCCGCTCATCACAGGTAAAAAGGTCTGAGATGGATCAGGGACATCTCCCCCTCCATCTTCAGAAGAGTCCTTCAGTGAAAACATGCTTCACATCAGGTCATTTTAAGATAGAGGTAGAGGGCGTATTTCCATCCACTGTTTTTTAATTACACTCCTGGAGCTCCGTATGAATGCACATAAATGCTTGCTCTGAAGTGATCAGAAATTAAACTTATATAACAAGTGAAACAATCTCCCAGGAAATGTGCGAAAATTCTGGTGGCAGATTGGCTGCTGTCGAATGGATAAGCATGTGGCTGTCTGAAGATGAGAGAGGATTGGAAAGGTTAACAGCATTGCTTGTCCTTCCTCTTCAATTCATCTGCCTATTCCTTGGAGGTAAATGAGGGAGACAAATAAGTATAGAAATAGCTTTTCCAGCTAGGAAGAGTGTGTGTTTTTTATATTAAATTGAAATGTTTATTTTACTAATAACAGTCCATTATTACATACCACACGATTTTATCCAAAGCAACACTCATACAAACAACAAAAATAAAGGTGCTTCATCGATGCCATAGAATTACCTTTTTGTCTAAATGGTTCCATAAAGAACCTTTAACATCTGAAGAAACTTTCTGTTTCACAAAAGGTTATTTGTGGCGAAAGAAGGTTCTTCAGATTATATAAAAAGGTAAGAAAGAGATGGTTCTTTAAAGAACCTTTGACTTAATAGTTCTTTGTAGAACCCAAAATAGTTCTTCTATGGCATCGCTGTGAAGAACCTTTTAAGCACCTTTATATTTAAGAGTGAACTTGTGTTGCATTTAAGGTATGCATTTTATCAGTATTTGCTTTTGGTATTGCTAACACCATACTCTACTGTTTGAGCTACAGGAAGGCTATTATTATGAACAATTTATGATGTGGCCAAAGTAAGTGAGTTGTAATTGTGTAATCCGATATTCTAGTGATATTGCCGGCTTGATTTGTTCCAAGACTGATTTGTTTGTCCTTCTTGTGATCAGTGGGATAAATAAAATTCGTCTCCAGCACCACATTTCAAATACATTGATCCTTCGACTGTTCTGTTTCCTTAACGTCCAACTCTCACAACCATAGGTGACTACGGAAAAGATCAAACTGTGCGTAAGCCGAATCTTGATTGACAGGGAGATGTCCTTAGATTTAAAAACCTTGTCCAGTGACTTCATCGTCGACTTTCCCATTGCAATTCTCCGCTTGACCTCCATAGTTGATGTGGCCTAGGTGTTCACTATCGATTCAAGTAGGTTGTAGTCCTTAACAACTTCCTATTTCATCACCGTCCAGCTGGTAAGTGTTATGGTCATAGTCCTCAATTGTCAAGACTTTAGTTTTAGCCATATTGAGGAAAAGTCCCATATTTTGGCTTTCATGCTTGACTGCTCATAATATGTTCATCATGTCCTCCAATCTGCTTGCTATCAAAGTGGTATCATCCGCATATCTGAGATTGTTCACATTATGTCCTCCAATACAAATTCCTTCTTTGCTCTCAGCAAGCTTGGAATTCCTGAAGAATACTTCAGCATATAAGTTGAACAAGTATGGTGACAGAATGCATCCTTGTCTGACTCCGCATTCCACTCTAAACCAGTGGGTATCTCCATACTCAGTGCTGACTGTGGCCTCTTGGTCTTCATAGAGACTTTTTATGAGGTTGATCAGATGGATTAGCACACCCATTCTTTAGCGCAGGGGTCACCAAACTTGTTCCTGGAGGGCTGGTGACCTGCAGAGTTTAGCTCCAACCCTAATCAAACACACCTGAACCAGCTAATCAAGGTCTTGCTTGGTATACTTGAAACTTCAAGGCAGGCGTGTTGAGGCAAGTTGGAGCTAAACTCTGCAGGACACCGGCCCTCCAGGGCCGAGTGTGGTGACCCCTGCTTTAGCATCTTCCAAAGCTTTTGATGATCAATACAATTGATAGCTTTACTGTAGTCGACACATCAAAGGTAGAGGCCTTTCTGGTACTCCTTGGCTTTTTCTATAATCCACCTGATATCAGCTATAATGTCCCTAGTCCCTCGGCCTTTCCTGAAGCCAGCTCTTCAGGTAGTTCTCTTTCTATGTAAGTCAATAAACGTCCCTGAATGATCTTTAATAAGATTTTACTGGCATGAGATATAAGTGCAATAGTCCGATAGTTGCCACAGTCGGTAACATCACCTTTCGTAGGAATTGGGACAAAGACTGATTTTGACCAATCCTTCGGCTACTTTCCAGTACCCAATATTTGTTGGCATAGCTTTGTGATAGCTTCTACAACAGCTTCTGAGAGCCCGATTAGCTCCATGGGTATGTTATCACTTCCAGGAGCTTTGTTCTTTGGCAAGAGCTTGACAGCAGCAAGCAATGACCTCATCCTAGAGAATGTCAGGTTCTTGGTCAGAGACAATCATCGTTCCGTTTTGTACACTCAAGTTATTCTGGTAGAGTTTTTCAGTGTATTCTTTCCACTGGTTTTTGATTTCTTCCGGTTCCGTCAACTTGGTCCCCTTGGTGTTTTTCAGTATGCCAATTCTGGTCAGAATTTTCTCTTGATCTCCTTAATTTTCATATAGGCTGCTCTGGATCTGCCTTTCAAGTGTTCCTTTTCTATTTCTACGCACATCCTCTGGTAGTAAGCTTCTTTGTATTTCCTTATAGCTTTCTTATGTTCCCTGCTGATCATATTTGCTGCTTGCCGATTACCACTGGCTTTGGCTGCTCGCCTTTTGTCCACACTCTTCAATGTATCGACAATTATCCATGGCTGTGAGGGTCTTTTCTGCTTTCTGATAAATGTTTTTACAGTTCCCTCATTAACTGTAGTTGTTATATCCATCTATAGCTCCTCGGGTTCTTTATCGGTGGTGTCCAGTACTGAAAAACGATTGTGCAGATTGTTCCATAACACCTGCGTGATGCTGGTCAAATCAAATTTTGGCACCAATGGCTGTCTTCTCTTCTTTCGAAGCTTAATTTTAAACTTGCACATTAAAAGTTCGTGATCAGTTCCGCAATCATTTGGTGATGTCCAAGTGTAAATCTTCCTTTTGTGATTTTGAAAGAAAGTATTCATAACAGAAAGCTGATTTGTTGTGCAAAAATCAATGAGTCGTTCGCCGGCTTCCTTTCGCTCTCCAAGGCCATAGTGTCCAACAGGCAAAATGCATCTTATCTCGGCAGTATTCACAGTATTTTTAGCTCATCACTTTCAGTTCAGACCACAAGTTCACTACACAGGTAAACTATAATTTGTTCTGTCGTGATGTTGTTGATTTTAACAGGAACAAACTGGATTGTGGTAGATAAATGGCTTGCAAATGTCATTTCATGTTGACTTTAACTACAGATATTCACATCATTTGAACCCTGTGGATACAAATAGCTTGCATCACTTTCAAAACTGTACTAAAAGTAGGCTACATGTATTTGCTGTTAATCATAAAGTACATTAATTTGAGTATGTGGCAAGGCAGTACTGGGAATGTTATAAATTTAACTCATTTTTATAGTGTTTAATAGAAGTGTTGTTACCCTTTAAAAATGAATACCAAATAAATACAGCAGAGAGTGCAGAGAGTAATTAGCCTATATCCTCTTATAGTATATACTTTTCCATCGCTTGAGGGGTTGTGAATATTAAAAAAAAAAAAAAAAAAAGCTTGGACATATGCTCCATCTAACAGAAATCGTATACAGTATCATCCAAGTACTTTTGGCATGCTATTTTAAATGCACCATGATGTGAGAACACTGGTTCTAATCATGCATAATACTTGGAATGGATTTTATGCAAATTACTATACAACCATAGTGTTTCTTCAGTGCACTGTGATATGTCGAGTGTATATTCAGTTGATATCATCAATGCAGTTCATCCTCAAAAGGGTCAGGATTTTTTAAATGACTATTTTATCTATAATTAAGTACAGTTTGATTCTTAATTCTGCAATCACAAGCTGCATGCTGCTCTGTCCTGAGACACCATGTTAACTGTAGTGTTTGCATGGCAGCTTGTCTCCCTTATAATGTGTTGCTTTTTTTTCTCCAACGTTGCAGCACAGTGTGATGTCTAATTAGCAGAATCCTGCAGAGACCTGCATGTCGTGCACAGACAATAGTACAAACAGATTAAGAAAATACAACAAAAGGATTTGTGGCTGGTATGAACAAATCGTATAGGCTACAATTATTTTATGGCTTTTGTGAGTAAATGATGGAATGAGAGGGCGACGTGTGCCAGAGTAGCCAGAGAGAGGTTTTGTGCCTTTCTTAAACAATATCAATGTTACGGTTCGAATAATTGTATTGTAATTATTCTGCTGGTTTCTAAGACATGGCAAAATGAAAGCTGTATTATTCTCCAGCTTTTCTTTGTCATTTTTAATTAAAGTGTTGTGGAAGCAATTATATGGACTCTGAGGTTCCCCAATATTTATGCATTTATTTTATTTCTCATCACATGAAATGCATTTTGACAATATGACACTGTTAAATGGAATTCAAACAGAAGTTCAGGAACAACATGTTCAATTAATCCTGCCAATCACAAAGGAAAAGATAAACACTGCTTACCTGAATCCTTTTCAAATTCTGCCTGCATCCCAAATTCACCTATACTTTTTATAATTAGGTCCGGAAGGAACGTTTTGTTGCTGAAAGCCGAACCTGTTTAACTTCATTGTATTATATGAACTTTTGAACTTGCAAGTGTGTTGTTTGCTTCTTAGCTACACTGTAAAAAATAAGTGTAATTTTAACTGCTAAATTTTGTAAAAATTCTATGAAAAAAAAAAAAAAAAATGTATATATATATATATATATATATATATATTAATAGGTTAACAGTAAGTTCCTGTACTATATACAGAGAAAAACTGTAAAAGATCTAACCAGACATTTCATGTAATTTTACAGTAAAATGCTGTTAATTGTACAGTTTTTAGAAGTAAAAAAATAACAAATCAATGTATAATTTACAGTCAAAAACTGCAAACTGATATTCCCAGAATTCCCTGCATGACACTCCACATTTGAAAGTATTTTGTTTAATCATGTTTTTTTAATAGTTTTTATCAGTTATGCACAGTACATTTGGGCTTTATGTTACATCTTCTGTTGTTTAATGAAAGTTTATTGCATTATTTAAGTATCATGTGCGTTACCATGATGGTGTTTTGTGTTTGCATGAATGACTCTGTGCACCCTCTATATATCAGTATATACTTCTGCTTGTGGTGAATGGTATGTGTTTTGGTCATTCATTTACACAACAATAGCGTTTTGTAGGGCTTAAAATGCAAACTTTTGAAAACTGATTTCTAGGCATATGACTATCACATTTTCATGTTGCGATAATTGCTGAAGCTTTTATCACAGTTTTATCACAGTTGCAAAAAAAAGTTTTGTCATAACAGGTTTAATAACATTTTTGGTCCCACTTTATATTAAGTGGCCATAATAACTATGTACTTACATCAAAAAATAAGTACAATGTACTTATTGTGTTCATACTGTATTGCAAAACACTTTTGCTTCTATTAAGGTGGGATACGGGTAAGGTTAGGTACAGGTTTGGTGGTATGGGTAGGTTTAAGGGTAAGTTAAGGTGTAAGGGATAGGTCAACAGTGTAATTATAAATGTAATTACATGCAGATATTCTTAAAATATAAGTACAATGTAAAAAACATGTATTTACACAATAAGTGCATTGTACCAAAATATTAATTTAAATGTAAGTACATGGTTGTTAAGGCCACTTAATATAAAGTGGGACCACGTTTTTTTTTTTTTTAATATAACAAAAAGAACTGGACATTTAAATGCAATAAAGCAGTGCTCAAAATTGTATAAAGTAAACAAATGTTTCTAACAGATTAAAGTGCAAAAGAATTATACAGAACAATAGGTAACGGTTCATAATAAGGTCTCATTAGTTAACCTTAGTTAATGCATTAACATTAACAATGAGCAATAGCTACATTTGTTAAAGGATCTTTTATTCTTACAGCTGTCATGTTAGCTTTGGTCCATTAAATAGCACAGTTACAACTTTTGATTTTAATAACATGTTATTAAATGTTTAAATGAACTTAATAAATGCTTTAGAAGAATTTGTCATTGGCAGTTTATGTTAACTATTGAATTAACTAATGTTAACTAATGGAGACAATGTAAAGTGTGACTCAGCAATAAGGAATCAAAACATTTTTAAACAATATCTAGGGCATGTTGTAGTCTAGATTAAAATGTAAAAAAGTTTGAAAATAAATTGCTTTGTTGACAGGGTAACAGCTGCATTTCTACTGTTCTATTAGCGCCATCTGCTGTCAGGGAGTGAATGTGCACTTTCATTCAGCGCATCTCTTTCACGCGTTCCTCCATGCACTTCTTATCCGTGTTGGGCTTGTTTACATCAGAGTGCGCATGCTCTTTTAACCATCAGATGCGCGAAGTATTCTTAAAATAAATTCAAGAACCAGAATGATTTGTAATAAATAATTATTCTCGGTATTTTGAAGTGCCCAATAGATAACAATATTGTGCGTGTTCATTATCGTGATATATCGTATTACTGAATATCGGCACATGTCTATTGGTTTCAAAGTACAAGTTTTTGAAAATGATGCTGTTATCGCCTCAGTGCAAACTACGAAAATGCAAATTTGTGAAAATGGTGATATCATGTTTTCACAGATTCATGTGAACAGAGATCGCTTCGATAATATTGTCATCTGTATTTCTAAAAACTCAAACTTTTCCATTTTTAGTACAATCGTTGCTGTGTAACTTGCTGAGTCACATTCTGAAGCATTTGTGCTCAGAGCTATTTAGAGGGTAATATAGTGGCAGACGACAGTAAACGAATCTGTAATTTTAAATCAGTGTTATAAGTACCCTGTCAGAGGGGGTCTATAGCCCTGGTGGATTTCATCATTTTTCTGTCAGCTTGAACTGGAATCAATAGTCCAGGCATTTGCTATGGCTGAGGAGTTGATCCTCGTCTCCATTGCTGCAATCGATAATCAGCAACGACATGGGACTCTTAGCCAGAAAGGTTCAGAATTCTGGCTCGTGGATTCTGGGTAAAGCCGATTGTATCAGAAACTCGGGGCTAAAGGTCAGGTAAAGGAGACCAACACTGTACACAACGCTGGCCAAGCGGTAAAGGTCGCAGGGCACGTGATCAGAGAACGGTTCAGATGTCACACAGTGGTTTTCTCCTGAGACCAGTGACTGTAACAGCCCTAAACAATTGCTAATGTGTATTTTCAGGTGTTTTATACTGGAGTAATATTTTAGAAGCAGACTTTTGACTGTAGACATGAAGTCTGGTCTACTTAGGGCATGTTTACTCTTGGCAGGTTTGGTTCGATTAAAACAGACTCTGGTGCAATTGCTCTTTTATACGGTTCATTTAAATAAATGCAAATGCTGACATCCTACAGCTCTTCAGTCCTACAAAGCAATGTAAATCCAATATATTGGGAAAGAATGGGATGAATTGGATGCAGACAACCAAATCTGGGCAATTGCTCAAGGTTCAATGAAAATTAACTCTGGTACGGTTCGGCAGATAATCGACACAACATTTAAATGAACTAAAAAGAGCATGTTACAAATGTGACCCTAAAAAGAACAGAATGCTCAAACATACCTGCTTCTTCCTCATGTTGCCCATTACAGTTTGGTACAGGTGTCAGAACCGCTGTTTATTTACAACAGATGTCCGTGTTTGCAACAGAGGAATTCCTGTCACTGTTTTGATTATTTTACACATTGTTTGAGCTCTTCATGAGTTATCAGCTGGTAAAAATACCAGCATATACACACATCCAATTAGCACATTTAGTCACATTTTTTTTATTTATTCATTTATTTTTCTCATAAAAGCTGTCCAATTAGGTTGTGACTATATTCTTATGCCTGTTGTTTTCCATTTTTAGGTTCGGTATTAAAAATGACGGTGAACCAGGATTAAATGTAACATTTTAGTCTGGTCCAAAGGAACCAAGAGAACCAAACTACAAGTCAAAACACACCCTTAGGCACTAAGATATTTACCTGACTGGCATGATCAATCAGGGTTTTTTTTTTTTTTTAAGGCCTTTGGTGTAAATGTAAAACATACCAAAAGAAATAAATAACCTAATGACTCGGAAAAGTCTAAATTTCAAAAGTTTTACATTAAAAATATCATGTGTTGTAAGTGTAAATTATGCCTTGCATGATATTCCTTGAATATGTGAAACAGTTTAAATAAATAAATAAATAAATAATAAAGGGTTCTAGATTCCTCTCTATGACATTTTTACACACACACACACACACACATATATATATATATATATATATATATATATATGAAAAAAATAAGAATATGTATTGTAAATACATGAAAATATCACTGACTAACCTATAAAACTGGAGCAGATGTGTTAGACATTCTGTCTAACCCAAAGCAATAAGTATGCATATCTAGTTGTCTTGTTACTAAGTGCCTCAAACAGAACTCCTGAGTACCTTTCAAGGACCTGATGCCAGTAACCAAACTTTGGCAAATCCAATAATCCTTCATCAAAAGCACCCATTGTATCCACCCGGTACCTTGTAAACACAACTTAGTTTCCAGACAAACCAGTGCCAACTCTTGGGAATTGCGTAAAGCCAGCCAATCAGATTAGAACTGCCGATTTTCTGCCAGCACCTGCCAATTTTGTGTGCAGTATCTGCGTCAGATGGTCACAGAATGGGCTGTGGGTGATCTGTGGGTGTGCCATCTAATACTAGAATAGCTTGTGAGAGGAAAGATGCAGTTCTCATAACTTTGAAACCATATACAGTAAAAGCAGTTACTCTAAACAGTTTTAGAGCTTATAGTCATGCGTTTCTGTAGCATCTTGAGGCAGCCAGTGTTATAATCTGTCAGACTGTTTACTAAGGAGAGATGAGGAGGCTTTTAGTTTACGTTTTCCGACCTGGGAGAGGCCTAGTAGATTTTTATCTAATGGAAGTACAACCTCTTTCACTCAGACATGGCCACAGGCAGAGTTGGGTTACCTCATGATGAAACAGCATAATGTGTCCACAAGCACTCAAATCCACCCTGTACTCACTTTATAGATTTCTGGCCACAGGATAAAGTTTATACTGGAGCCAGGATACAGTTTCTGGAATGTCACAGTTTATTTATTTATTTTAATTCCCTCAGAAGCACTTTGAATCGTCTGTTGTCCTAATGGAGCCTGTTGCCTTGTCTGTGAAGCTCTTCAGTCCTATAGAACAATGTAAATCCAATACATTGGGAAAGAATGGGATGAATTGGATGCAGACAATCAAATCTGGGGCACCATGGAGACCGCACATCCGCCGCCGTTCCAAAACTGCAGGAAATGGGTCAGTGGTGCACGAGGGTTAAAAGTAAATGAATTCTTGGTGGAGAGTCAACAGTAATTCCGGGATGGGGTTTACGCTGGGCTTATTGATAAAGCTGGTGATTTCTCTGCGAGGGCTAATCGTAGCTCAGGGCTACCAGAAGCTTTTGCCTGGTGTGGCCTTCTTCTCAAAGCCCTGAGAAAACACAAGGCATTATGGGTAGCTAAGAGTGCCGACCTGCACAGATAGCCTCACCTATTGTGACAGGATAGTCATTTATTAGCATGCATTTTCTTTCTCTCAGCTTTCTCAGTTTCACCACCCTGTTTTCATATCTGAAATATTTTGGAAAAGAAGCGCTAACCTCATTAGAGAACAGCTGCGGGGATCTAGTACCAATATGAGATTTCAGCAAATATAAAGTAAAATATCTTGTTCTAACTTAATTTACAGAACGACTCATATTGTGTGCCATTTGTGATCGTTATTTTAATGTACTGTATGTAAAAAAAATAGATTTGCATAAAATTGTAAAATTTCTCAGTTTAAACATTTGTTATGTTCTCTATGTTCTATTATGAATAAAATATTGGCTCATGTGATTTGAAAGTCTTTTAGTTTTCATTTTATTCAAATTTTAAAAAACGTCCCAACATTTCCGGAATTCGGGTTATATATATACGATATATACAATTGAATATGAATAAAAAAACAATAGATGATTGCAATATGAAATTTTATAGAAATATCAGCATTAAATTATAGAAATGTCAGTGTTAAATTCTCTTTTCAAGAGGAATATTGTCGTTTCATGGTCTAGCAAATGCTTGTCATGACCAGTCTGTCTTATTCACTTTGTTGATCTTTGTCGCTTGCCGTGAGGTCAGTTTTGGCTCTGATGGCTGTGTTTGCACAGATTTCCTTTGGCATTGCTAATGTGTTGTACGGCAGTTTGTCTTATCTCCCAGTTCATGTAATTCGCACCCGTGAGTATCGAAGCATCCCGAGAGAGTCCAATCGTGTGCTTAAACTCAGCAAACTCATTACTGCATACTGACAGAAAAGTTACCGATCACACTCGTCTACTGCAGACAGATGATGCGTGATGATTATTACAAGACTGCATCAGATTTGAACATAATTAAAAACATGTTCACCCAGAGGGAATCGGTCTGCAATTATTTTTACATTTGTACAGAAATAAGGAATAATAGAAATGCTCTGACAGCCATGTTTAAGTTTTATGTTGACTAACTCTTCAGGCAGAGTGTAATGGGATGGAATACAGGCGTTTATCCATTAAACACATCATTCTATTTTCACTTTCCACAATCCTTCATTGTTAACCTGGAAATACAGTTGTTCCAAAAATGCATTAGGACACTTAATGGAAGCATTACTGCATTATCAAACCAAGTGTCATTTATTGAAAAAACAGATTGCTTTGATACTTTGATCTAATGCAATGTCATTTAGGTGTCCAAATAATTTTTAGGGCCACTGTAGTTATATCCAAGTATCACTTATTTACACTGCTGGATTGAACATCTGAGTTCCAATGAAATTACACATGTTAGCGATGGCATCACAAGTGTGTATGTGGGTCATGTATGTGATCGAATACTAACAGCTACTGTGTTTATTTATTTATGGCCTTTTTGGCCGCTATTTATTGATAGGATAGTGGAGAGAAGAGAGAGGAATGGAATCTGGAAATATTGCAAAATTGATTTCAACTCTCATCACCCACATGAATGCCACGGCTCAATGCACCGGAGCACATGCGCGAGCTCCACTGCAGCACCATACCACAGCTAAAATAACACTCTTATGATTTATTACATTAATAGTCAGTATTTATTAACAAATATCAAATTATATAATTAATATAAAATTGCAATATTAATTTAAAATCATTAAATTCTATTTTAAAGTACTTTTCAATTAACTAAACATTTCAAGTAATTATTTCAATGATTTCTGCAGCTACATTTCTGCAGTTATAAATTGGATATTTTTAACACATACCTGTATCACGTTTTGTATTCACTTAAGACTGTTTACCTCAAGCAGAATGGGGGAAAAACTATTATAATAAGCTATTATATTAATAAAAATAAATAAATTTCAACATTTACTCTGAATACTGATTGATTGATTGATTGATTGATTGATCGTGAAATCTTTTTAGGGCTAAACGATTTAGGATGATCATAGTTTGGTTTACTTTTTAAAAGATCAAACTCAACCTCTTTCAGTAACCATTTTGGGAAAAGGGAAAAAAAAATCAATATGACAACAACAACATCAATCATGATTATTTTACGATGGTGATTATTTTGAAATAAAAATCTGAAACAAAAAATATATTCTAATAATAATGTAAAGTACAAAATTGAATTATAAAAATAATGTCATTTTATGATCAAATTACAGTATTATTAACATCTTACCATTTTAATTCATTTTCAAACAATAAAGCATCAAGTTTTAATTTTGTACAGGTTGCCGACAAATTTAAATATGTGCTACTGGTTTCAGAGTGAAGCTTGGCTCTGTGTTCGTTTACGCGCATACAACCCATGACATCAGTGTCTCAGAAGGGTTCATTTCACAGTAAATGAACCAAACCTTTCTCAGACACAGAAACACTGTATCATGAACTACACATGTAAATGGCGCACTTGACTGTAATTCAGTAGTGCATATTTTAATTAAATCACCGCCTGCACTATTTGACAATCCCACTAAGCCATATCGTGATAAGGATTTCAATATATCATGCAGCCTAATTTTCTCGGGTGTGAGTGTTTGTAATTAGTCTCCTGTCAGTCTTGCAGCAACACTGGAGAAATGAATATTGACTTGATACTGAAATACAGGTACTTTGGACATCCATACAGAGCAAATGAAGCACATAAAACCAAACGTTCACCATTGCACTTTTTTTCTGCAGGTTTAACCGTAACCACGCGTGATTATCTCCCAATCAATGAAATGCTGTTAAGAAGAAACGTGCACCCAGGAGATAAAGGCTAGCTGTTGTTCTGTTTTTTTTTTGAGGTGAATGTTTGCGTACACCCGTTTCCCAGAGTTCTCCACTGGGTGTAAGCGAGCTGGCACATTCAATAGAAGACCAAAGCGTGTTTCCCTTTCATTCCATCTGAATCCAGCCATTTCCTCCGCCGCACACTCACACAGTTTCTCTCGAGAGACCAGAGCGGTTCAATCCCGGACGGTTCTCTTTGAATTCACCTCACACACTTCTATTTTCAGGGCCCACCTATGTTCAGCTCCTCTAAATGGCTTTGGAAGGTTCGAAAATAAAAACATCAATATGTGTGGGTCACAAAGTCATCCTTATTTTGAAGAAGCAGACTTTTTACCGGATAAACTGTAGCGCCATTGCGTTTTCAGTGCACCTTCATTATTGATAGCTTGCCTTTAGATGGTAATTGTTATGGTTATGGAATATAATTGCTGTAATGATGATGATGATGACATTAAGAGCTGTGATGAATGGGCAAAAGCCCGCAGACAAACGTCATGCCCC
>JAFVLL020019151.1:0-13185 GCA_021397915.2 Tor tambroides
AGAGAGACACCCCCCGTACACATAGTGATGGGCTTATTTAAGCATGAGATATAGGTGTATAAATGGAAAGAGAAAGCCGAAAACCTTTATCCAACAACACAAAACCTATCCTGACTAAATCTGTTCCATTTTTTTGTTTAGCTCGGATTCAAATGGAATATGTAAAGGCAGTCAAAACATCTTCAGAAAAGATGGATTTTTGTGCACGCGCACACTCACGCACATATGCATACGCGCACACGCCTGCTCATAAATACGAAACGCCAGCCCCTGCTAACAGTTGTCAATGACCTTTATCTAAACGACTGCATGTCTCTTCACGCCACACTGAGTGGCTTTGCATCGGCAGACGGGCCTCTGTTGGACACCATCACATGCCTGATGAGATGCAGTGAATTTGAAAGAAATTAAAGGAATAGTTCATCCAAAAATGAAAATTTGCTGGAACTTTACTCACCCTCAGGCCATCCAAGATTTAGATGAGATTGTTTCTTCATCGGAATAGATATCTGCAGTGAATGGGAGCCGTCAGAATGAGAGTCCAAACAGCTGATAAAAATATCACAATAATCCATGACTTCTGGATGGATTCTGGACTGGTCATTTTTGCCAGAAGCAACAGTTTAAGGTTAAAATGCCTTAATGATGGATTTGTTTTTTAACAAACACTCAGCTTTTTGCTTTGTAAGATATTAATTGATGGACTGAAGTCATGTGGATTACTTGTAGATTGTTGTATCAGCTGTTTGGACTCTCATTCTGACGGCACTCATTCACTGCAGAGTATCTATTTTCTGGATTAAAGAAACTAATCTACATCTTGGATGGCCTGAGGATGAGAAAAGTTTGGTTTTTCGGGTGAATTCTTCATTTAAGAACTGCATTAGCAGATTGGCATTTGCTACAACAAGGTAAATCCCGAAAATGCTCAAAGAATAATCTTCAGCACCTGTTTTTATAGCATTACAGTTAATGTATTCCAGATTTTCACCAACTAATCTGTTTATGAAATGTATGAATATTTATCTGGAATCTGGGAGGATATTAAATTTTCAAAATGTTAATGCTCCAGTAAGAACAAACAGTGACTTTCATTTTTATTCATTTTTTAATCACATAGGCACTAAATGACATTTACATTTGTTGCATCCATGATGAAGATATGATGTATTTTCTGTTCCTTCTGAAGCACAGCTCTACTAGATTCCAGTCAATTCAGCTCAGTTCACATTAAATCCAGCAGCTAACTCAGCTCAGTGTTGTTCAATCAGCTCAATTCTGTGCAGCCTAACTACAGTTTACTGAGCTCAATTGATTTCAGCCCGAATAAACTCAATTTCTGCCTGATGCAAAATGCTCAATAAGCAGTATCCCCGGAAACCTGGATTCATTGCTTCAAAAAACCAATAGCATGACACAGCATCTGTGCAGCATAATCTAAGATTTTACCATTTTAATCAGGGAAAGGAAAGTGGTGTGTGGCCAAGTATGGTGACCCATACTTGGAATTTGTCCTCTGCATTTAACCCATCCAAGTGCATGCACAGTAGTGAACACACACCCGGAGCAGTGGGCAGCCAATGCTGCAGCGCCCGGGGAGCAGTTTGGGGGTTTGGTGCCTTGCTCAAGGGTCTCACCTCAGTCAGGGTATTGAGGGTGGAGAGAGTGCTGGTTATTCACTCCCCCCCACCTACAATCCCTGCCGGACCTGAGACTCAAACCCACGACCTTCGGGTTACAAGTCCAACTCTCTATCCATTAGGCCACGGCTGCCCCCACACCCATGGCTGCCCCCAATCAGGACATGCATATCGCTATAAAATTACAGTATACAAGCCATTTAGTTCCACTTACATTTACATTGCATATATATTCTTAGAACTTTTTTTATTTTTTTTTTAAATAGAAGCTTTTACCCTAAGACATCCATCTCATGACAAAATACATTACAGGAGCCTCATTTAGTTCCACTTACATTTTCTTTACGTTGCAGGTTAGCAGACACTTTCTTATTAAAGTGGCATAGAGGTGAGACCAGGACTGGTTTTCAAAACTTTTACTGTAGTAAATGTTTCTGTTGTTGTTCAGTGAACAAAGGTTGACCTTTTGTGACATCATGCCCCAACAGCATATTGTTATCAGAGTAAGTTGTCACAGTGGGAAACTGTAATCTAATATTACTTAATTAAAATAAATATATAAATGATAAAATAAAATAAATAATAATAATAAATAAAATATTCTAATTTAAGAGAGTTACATGCAAAACTGCTGCTAGAGAACATGTAATTGGACTTTGACTGAAAGCTTATATATGTGACAACTTACCCCTATAGTGTTTGCATACAGTAAGAGTGTAGCAACTGTTGCATGTTAAAATTAATTGATTTTATACATTAAATTATTCATACTTGACCATTTCACAAATTTAGCTGAAACTTGTGAAGAAATGCCATATTTTTCTTTGCACAAAAGATGTGCTAAGTTATTGTTGAATAAAGTATTGCTTTTCTTCTCATGGCAGAGACAAACTGTTGCAAGGGCAGTAAAGCTACGGTGCCCTTGTTAAAAGAATGGACGCCTGAGGCTGGTTCAGATGCATCTATATCCAGGGTGTGATCTTAAGGTGGAACATTTTCATCTGACCTGGGATCAGTCCAGCCCTCCGGAAACACAGCCAGGGAATCAATCACATAGTAATGCCGACCACCCTCTCCCTCAGAGCTTTCTAAAAAACACAGCCCTCCTTCCCCCCCGCTCTGCTCTCTAGGTCAGAGTTTGTCTATGAATTTTTCTGTCTCACTCTCCCAAGGGCAGCTGGACACTTCAAGCCGCTCGCTGAGACTGTGCTGTGACCATTTACTATGATGTGTTTTGGTCAAGATAATAAGGACACTCGTGTTATATTTATGAGGTTAGCTGTGGTGCTTTCAGCTACTTCATAGCAATTTTTTTTTTAATTTAGTGTACCATACATTGGAAATGACTTGAACCAATCTAATGTATCACACAGTGGTTGTAAGAAAGCTGTAGTTTAGGGCCGTTATCAGGAGGAGACACCCAGGAACATGTTTCTGGCCCCTGTGTCGAGATGTTCCCACTAAGGTCCTCTTTGGTGTTTGCTGGGTCATGAAAATTGGTCAGCTTTGTGTAAAGTAATGCAGGGGTTTTAAAACTGGGGGCCATAAGGGGATGCATTGGGGTTAGTGGAAAATAACATTAAAATAGAGAAAACAAAATTGATTGCACATTAAGAAAAAAATATTATAGACTAATTCAACATTTAAATATGACATTATAATGATTTAATTCAGATTTTATATTATATATTTTATTTCTGATAATCTGCAATTATTTTTAGGAAAAGAGACATTATTATGATTTATTATGTATATATATATATATATATATATATATATAAAATTTATTCAGACACCTTCAAAATTTCTCACATTATCACAGTTTATTTGCTATAGTTTAGAATATGGTAATAAAATATGACAAGAGCTCAAGAGTGTCAGAACAAATTCATCTTGATAATGTCAGATAACTTTGATAGAAAGGTATGTAACAAAACATGGTCAGGTCAAAATGTCAAATCAAAGTTTTGGTCCCAAATTTTTATACTTTATACTGGTAGTCCACTGTATGAAGATATATATATATATATATATATATATATATATATATATAAAATCTGCAATTATTTTTAGGAACAGAAAAAAGCCCTATATTAATGGTTTTGAATATATTAATAAGGTACTCTTGCCAAAAAACAGGCATGCCAAGCAGTGTTGTTCTAAAGCTGTGTTATAATGTTTGTGTAGAAATAAAAACAAATAACTTCCATTATAGCCAAAGCTGGATTCGCTTTCATACATATACGGGACTAAATTATGTGATGGAAAGGTAAATCCAGACATGTGGATTATGAAAGGTATTGCTTTCGGTAAGAAAATCAAATGAAGCAACATATGAGAGATGGTCTATTGGATTGACTGGCATACCGTCACATTGTAAGGCACGAAGATCAAGTACTAAAGCTGCATTTTGTGTCTTCAGTCCTGAACTCCAGGACTATGTGATTGCCTCTGTGTGATACATTACATTGACATGATTGCTGAATATTCTCCTGAGGAACGGGATAAAAAATGAAAAAAGAGAAGTTTCTGCTGGGACCTCAGAATTCATGGCATGCAATTGGATTTGCTGAAGGATCTTTCCGTATGGCTGCAGTGATATTGATGACAGCCAGAGCTTTCACACACGGTCGCTCACCGCTAGTGCTGAGGGACTTTCTCTAATCCGATTCTGCTATTAGAGCAGGAGACCTCTCAGCCGGGGGTCCTTCGCCCTCTCCCTCGCTCTCTGTTCTCAGAGCTAAGCAACCGAACTGAGCTTCATGGGGCTTACTGCTGTTGAGAGGACAGACTGAACAGAGGAAGAGAGAGAGAGAGAGAGAGACAATTAGAAGGATGCTAAAAAAAGCATGATTGTACAAAACTGGTTCCATCAGCTTGACAGGTAGGACAAATGAGTTCCCTTACAGCAGGTTCCACTGTGCCTTATTTATTTGCATTAATAACCTGAAGGACAGATGCAGTGTGGCCACTAAACCTAATGAAGTGTTACCACAGAGAAAGAGAGATAGCAACTGTGAAGAACTATTACTATTATAAATGAATAATGTGGCATTAGGTTACATTCAGCAAGATCAGACTACATGTGTACGTATAAGTATACATTTTTAAATTTTCTTTTAGTCTGTATATATGAAAAATATGGTCACTTTATTTTAAGGTCCAATTCTGTTAAGAAACCATTAACCATGACTTTTGCCTCAAACTACTAGTTTGCTACTCATTAATAGTTAGCAAGGTAGTTGTTACGTTTAGGTATAGGGTAGGATTATGGATGTAGAATAGGGTCATGCAGAATATGTGCTTTATAAGTACTAATAAACAGCCAATATGCTAGTAATACGCATTCTAATAAGCAACTAGTTAATAGTGAGAATTAGTCTCTATACATACGTGACCCTGGACCACAAAACCAGTCATAAGTCAATTTTTTGAGAGAGAATAAATTGAGATTTATACATCATCTGAATAAAGCTGAATAAATAGCTTTCCATTGATGTATGGTTTGTTAGGATAGGACAATATTTGGCCGAGATACAATTATTTGAAAATCTGGAATCTGAGGGTGCAAAAAAAAATCTAAATATTGAGAAAATCACCTTTAAAGTTGTCCAGATGAAGTCCTTAGCAATGCATATTACTAATCAAAAATTAAGTTTTGATATATTTACAGTAGGAAATTTACAAAATATATTCATGGAACATGATCTTTACTTAATATCCTAATGATTTTTGGCATAAAAGAAAATTCAATAATTTTGACCCATACGATGTATTTTTGGCTATTGCTACAAATATACCCGTGCTACCTATGACTGGGTTTGTGGTCCAGGGTCACATAAATACATAATGTTCTCAAAAAAAGAATTCCATTGTAGACATGGCAGATAATTCTTACGAAGGCCTCGCGGCTTAATCGACAAGTTCCTCTGTTATTGTGGAAACCCCCTGTAACACATTAGCCTAGCACACTATCCTCTCATCATTCAGCATTCCTCTGCAAACAAATTGAGAAATAATTGTTCAGTCATTTGAATAAGTGGCTCCCTGGCATGTATGATAACCATTGTTAAGACACACAAAGCTCCATTTCTGTTCCAGGGAGGAAGATTATTCTCTCTGTGAGATGGATCCACGAGTGATGGACATGCTACTCGCAGATGCTCGCATATTCATTCCATGTATGGGGGGTAGAGAGGCACTTTTTAAACATGAGGCGGGAAGCTCGGGCAGGTATTTACTGCTGCCTCCCATCGCGTTCGTATTTGCCTCATCACGGGTGGTGAGGGAAGACGCGGGAGACTGAACGATTTCTCTGAGCATCTGCAGATGCTCTAACATGGGTCCCCGGAGGCATATAATAACCTATTACCTCCATCTCTGACTAAAACACACATTTAAACTACAATTACACCCCCTGCTTTCTCTCCCTCTTGCTTTTCATTTCATTCCCCTACAGCGTCTCCTCTGCAATTCAGTGCTGCAGCTCCGGCATCTGTGCTCCCTGTACACCTCTCTCTCTTTTTCTCTCTGTCGCTTTCCCTCTCTCTCTCTTTCATCAGGCGGTGAAAGAAGTGAGATCGTCTCACAACCTGAGAGGTGTTTGGTGGGTCAATTTATTACCTAGTGCAATTGCTCTCAGCGCACATTTCCTCCACCTTACATGCACACATATGAAGAGGTTTAGTCAAACAGAAAAGAAGTTTTTTTTTTTTTACTGTAATTTCTACACTTTTCTGTTTTCTTGGTGACTCAGTATTTCATGTTATTTATATTTAATTCATTACAAAGTTCTCTAGAATATTCACCCTCCTCATCCATGGCAGTATATCAGTCCGCTAATCTTTAAGCAGCACTATTTTCTTGTCTCTTGTATTATGGTGTGGATTCACTCTCTCATTTCATATAAACACAACTGACACCATCCTGCGTCTCAGTTACTTAAAAACACTTCAAAGGACTTAAGTGTTAATATTACTGTAAAACTGCTGCAGTCAAATATGGTAAATGAAAGATTAACCATACTTGCTTGATGCATGAGAACAAGCATTAGTGTTTGCATTAAGTACATTTGAGCTTCCATATACCAACCATATTAAACAATATGAACCATATCAACCATGGTTCATTGGAAAAACATGCCTCTACCAACATTTTTGCAAAACTAAAAAAAATGTATCTATACTGTACAAACAATTCATTGCAGTTTTCAGCTGAAATGAACACAAGAAAACGCCAACAAATTTAATTAATATTCATGAAAATTTGATTTCAAGGCAATACATTTTTTTTTGTTTGAATCACATATCCAGATTCATATGCATGACTTTTCTGATATAGTAAACTTGGTTGGTAACTCACCTAGTACAGCATTGCGCTTGTGATGCAGAGCACTCGGGTACGAGCCCTGTAAAACATTGTTTGACAAAAACCTCAAAGTTGTGAAAAAACAAGGTAAAATGGCATGGTTGCTTTAGAAAAAACATTTTTTATAAAAGCTTTTTTCTTTAACACTATTGGTTAGATTTAGAGTAGGATTAGTGTAGGTGGTATGTTATTTTCAAAGCGATAAAGCATTAACCTTTTAGCACCACGTATAAGCAATTTGATTTCGTGCGTGAACCAACAATAAAATGTGGGCACAGTCACGTTCAGTGTTGGGGAGAGTTACTTTTAAAAGTAATGCATTACAATATTGTGTTACTTCCTAAAAAAGTAATTAATTGCATTGCTTAGTTACTTTTTATGAAAAATAATGCGTTATGTTACTTCTGCGTTACTTTTTCTCATCTGGGCTAGGATTGCTTGTTTGTATTTAAGATATAAATGTGCTATTTTTGGCAAATGTAAAAGCCCTTTCATTCCCTCAAGCTGAAGGAAATGTAAATTCACACACAAACAAACCTTTCAGATGTGCATTCTATATTGCATGAAGAATAGGACACAGGAGAAGAAAGTTCATCACTCTTCAGCAATAATAAAATGGTATTAAATACATAAAGGATAATTGTGTAATTTAACATATTTAATTATTGCAGGTTTGCATCATATTCTGAGTTTGCATTTCACTGTTTCTGTTTGAGTAAATGCATGTTCACATTCAGTCTAGAGCTACAGTAACCATGTTTACATGGTGCACATGACAGACAATAAATAGGAAAACATTAACTTGCATTACTTATTTGAAAAAGCAGCTCAGATATTTTCTTGTAAAATAAAAAGTAATGCATTACTTTACTAGTTACTTGGAAAAAGTAATCTGATTACATAACTCACATTACTTGTAATGTGTTACCCCCTACACTGGTCACGTTTATCTGTTTCAGAGAAAACTGAACACGCATTGTAACGCCACTCACTGGAAAATTCACTTTGAAACTGCTGAGAAATGTGCAAGAAGCAATGTAATATTATTTTTTTGCAAAAATGTCACAACAGGCCCATATTTTTCATATGCTAAAAATGCCAATTATACTCATGGTGACTGCAAAGTTTAGGGTTCATATAAACAGAACTTTCAGAATCTGAAATCAAATTGGATTCATCAATTTATATTTCAATAAAAATCTTTAAAGATTAACAAAACACTTAAAAGGCTTATTGTTTATTGTCAATAGTGTAGTCAGCTCGCACAGAAGTCAGAAGTTCCTTCAAAGTAAGCAGTGATTTTTGAACTGGATGGGGGTGAACTATCCATTTAATATAATTTATAGGTAAAATTATATAATCATTTCAACTCAAATCAATATTTTTGTCCATGTAGTTTATTTGAAGAGCATCTATGGATAATGGGTGCAGGATAATGTACAGTCAGCCATCAATCTTGCTAAATAAATATCTTCAGGGTGATTCAAGACCTCTGTGCTCCGAATCCCTGTCCTAATGACATCATACCCTAATCTTAATGATGCCATAAATTGCTTTGAGATGAAATGCAAACCAAACAAGGCCATATTTGTTGTTACTGGTGTTGTCTGTTCCTGGCAGGTGTGAATGCATATCTTGAAAAATGTGACTGGCTAACAAAGCAAATGTCTTTACTGTCAAAAGCTGAAATGGAAATGCCATAAATGCCTCAAGCAATTCCAGATAAAAAGTACAGCAGCTTATCAAGCAGGACTGCTATATTGGACAGGAGAGACTTTCCTGATGGAATACTACAAGGTTAAAACCTCATAGCGTGATTGTAGCTTTCCGCAGTCCTGAACATATAGGAATACAGCTTTTCAAGTTTGACCTGTTCGCATTTTGAATTAGTAAATCCGCTTTGCTCTGATGTTAGTACAAAGTGTGCAGTCCCAGGGATATATGATGATATGGTGCGCTGATATCAGAAAATCTGGCACTATATATAAAGGTAGCAGGCTATAGGAATGTAAATGTAAGCAAAAAGATATTATACAGCCAAGGCAACAGAAAGCCTTTCATTTCAGTGCAATTTCATGGCCTTTCTAGTTGTTGTGGTAGGAAAGGAATTGGAAAAAAGCACTGCAAAGCATTGCAGTTACACCTTATTGGACCACCTTTTTGTGCAGTGTTAGACAGTGTCAAAATGGATCTCTAGTCTTTGCTAGACTGGCAGGAAGAAAAGAACACAGTTCAAGCTGTGCCAAAACATGTGCCTTTATCCTCTATCCTGAGATAAGGGCACACAGAGCCAAGAATCAGGAAGCATGAGAACAGAAGTGCTGTAATGGATGACTTAAACTGAATCTAATATATTCCAAGTCCATTGTTTTATTTCAGTATGTGAAACAAATAAGAATAATGTGTATTATTTTGAATAAATTATTCATATTCAGGCTGCCTGTACTAATGGAGCAGGAACCACTATTGATTTTCGGAAATAAATTACATTGAAAAATTGCAATGTGTGAGACAGCATGCCTGTAAACTAAAGAAATCTGTATAACTGAAGATGAACCTTGAAACAATCCTAATGTTTCCTTGAAGTGATTGACAACAGCATGGCAGCTTATCTAGTGAGAGAGATTTAGGAATAAAGTTGACATGAAATGAAAATCCACCCCATCTATTTTCTGAATGCATGTTATTCATCTTATTGTGAATGACTCATTCATGCACATGATTGTCTTGTTTTAAGCATTTTTCTGACCTCATAATTTTCTGGTAGAACAATAGATTTTCTTACAATTGACTGCAAGCTTACATTCAGATCTGCCTACATCCAATTAACTACCATGGACAGAACCCACTGGAAGTCCCCACTCTTCCTTTTTCCATAATCAATTTCACTGGGATGTACATCACAATACGGAAGAAAAGCTCTGTTGCTACTTCAGTTTCATCGAGACTTAGTAGTCTACTTAGTAGTAGAAGTAGTTGTTATTTACCAGGTCTGTGGGGTGTAGATTTTTGAATGAATCTCACACAACCTGTACAACATTTCACTGCAAAATAAGAGAGAGAAAAAAAGATTATTTTCAGTTAATTTAGATTTTTTTTTTTTTTGGCTTAAAAACATTAAAGGGGTGGTTGATTGCGATTTCACTTTTTTTAACGTTAGTTAGTGTGTAATGTTGCTGTTTGAGCATAAACAATACTTGAAAAGTTACGAAGCTGAAAGTTCAATGCAAACGGAGATATCGTCTTTTAAAATTCTGGCAGTTTAATGCCTACAAAAACGACAGGTAAGGGACTACAACGAGTTACTTCCCGGGTCAGATACGTCACGGACCCAGATAAACCCCGCCCCCGGGAACATGCAGCAAAGGGGCGAGGCCATGCTACGCTGCTTTAGAGAAGAGGAAGAGAAAACTAGGGGTGCACGTAAAAATCTATTCATATATGAATCGCGATTCTGTCTTCTATCGATTCTAATGGATTCACAAGTTTCAAAATCATTAAAGCAGCGGTTCTTAATACTCTCTCTCTCTCTCTCTCTCTCTCTCTCTCTCTCTCATATTCAGATCCAACAAACTGTTCCAATCATACACTTTTCACATAGCTATGAGAAGCCTTATACATGGACGCACGTGCGGTTGCTGTGCTGTATTAAAGCTTAAATCAGGATAAATCCGTATATTAAAAGCTATCAGAAGCAGTAGCACTTACAAATAACAGCGTATCTAAAAGTATGAACCAAAAAAAACATACCATTAAAAGCCGTGCTTGCACAGGTTCTGCGCGATCCTCTTCACTAATATCCTCTGCGTCTCATTCGGGCTCAAATTGATAAGCAATATAGATGACGCCATTGTTTACAATACAACCGGAGCACATGCCGCTGAGCAGAGGGGTGGGACGTTCAGACGCGCAGTAGAGGCGGTTTAGCCAATCACAACACACTGGACCAGCTAACCAATCAGAGCCCATTACGTTTTTCTGAGGGAGGGGCTTCATAAAACCAGGAAATAATCTGGGCGTTTAACAGAGAAGGGACAGAGAGGTGTGGAATAGAGGTAAATTATGTGAAAAATAATGCGTTTTTCAAAAAACGAAGCATGAGCATATGTTTGACTGCACCCCATAAACACAGTCAAGCCTAGAAAAAAAGCAGTCAACCACCCCTTTAATAAATATTTAAAGTTTTCATAAATTGTGGTAGATTTGTTGTATTAATTACAGTATTACAGTAATTTTATTATTCATTGATGACAATAGGAATTTAAAAAATCTCAAAATAAAACATAAGGATGCATTATAATGTAAAATGAGAATTTTAAACTAAAAAAAATCTTGCTAAAAACAGACTGCAAGGCTTCAATTTGGGGTTTCCCAAGCTGGGGATTGCAAGGGGGTTTATGAGTTGATGAAAAGCTAATAAATAATTAAATCATAAAAATTTAAAATTTAAATAAATAATTTTAAAATAAAAAATCTAAATAAAACACTTACTAAAAAATTATATTTTTTTGTTCACCTCCATGTGACCATTAACCAACATCAGCATAACACAAATGTGTTATTCAATTATTTAAATATTAACTTATCCACACTTATATGCAGCTATACATAGTGTCTCTGGCATGACAGCTACAGAAATCAAAGTAACTGGAAAAAAAATATTACAGTTTGTTTTACCCTAATGCCTAATTCTTCCAGGCTGCTCTGGAATAATGCTCCCAAACCCACTGATTACTCCTAACATTTCTTTACTTTCAGGGAGTTTTTCCTGGCTATTGTGGCATTGTCTTTGCTCACTGAGGGTCTGAGCCTGAAATTATGTCAAGCTGCTTTACAACAATTACTATTGTTAAAAGTACTATACAAATAAATCTTAAGTGAACTGAAAAGAAAAGAAAGAGTCGGAGCTGGGTTACCTCTTTTTACCAAGCTGGTTTTTACCTTTAACCTTTAAGCTGTGGAAGTGGTAGCATTTGATGTCTACAGAATTTCAGCTAGAACAAAATTTAAACAGACAAGTGTGAAGAAAGATAAAACAGATTTGTCACCTGTTATTATTCAGGGCTGCAACCACCATATGCATGAGGGGCACACGTCCAAACCAGTATGCAGAGATCAGAATAATAATTTTCACTGAGACATTCATAAACCTGTATATTTAGTCCCTCTAATCTTGAATATTTGTCTACGTTCTAGCTGTTATTAATTAACTGTATACATTTAACTCCCTAAATGCTGGTTTATCATCATATTTATCAGTTATCCATATCACAAACACAAGCACAGACGTTCCTAATGGGATATAAACTCTCTTGATATTGCTTTGAACTATTTTGCAAAAACAGACGGCCTCGAAACTCTATTGGCTGTCACGGGCGTTCGGCGACGCTGATTGGCTGCTGCCTGTTTCCGGGGCTTCATTCCATTAGTGACGTTTTCCCAGTCGCCGTGCGACAGATTGGGGAGAATGGCTGCCGGTGGAGGTTAGAGCTTCTCTTCAAAATTCAAACTTATTTCCAGACGTTTTCTAGACTGTTTAAGCGTTATTCATCTCTGATATTGTTTAGTTTTGACGGAATGAGATAGAGTTAGACGGTCTGTTCAAATATACGGCGAACTCCGGTGGTTGTTTGGATATAGGCAGAAAAGTACGGAGAGGTAGCGGCTAGCGAGACTAGCTCAGCGAGTGACTGTGTAAACACTCGCTTATTTGCTCGCTGGTTTACGATACATTTAATTCAACTACGGTATCCCTCGTGTAACTCTCTACTTTCCTCATATTTAATGCGTTGTCACGGTTTATTTAGTGCTATGAAAGGGCTCTAGTCTGGACTTGAATGGCTCGAGACCGGACTAGCCTGATGTTGTGCTAACCGGTAAAACAGCACCTGGATTAGCACAGCTAATAAGTTAAGCACCGAAACTCGCTTGCTCGTAGTAACTAAACGCATTTCTTCGATTAGATTATGAGGAGAATATTAAATGTCAGAGGTTGTCAAAAGCAACACTAGTTCTTTAGACCATATTGCTTACAGGTGCATCTCAAATTAGAATGTCGTGGAAAAGTTCATTTATTTCAGTATTTCAACTCAAATTGTGAAACTCGTGTATTAAATTCAATGCACACAGACTGAAGTAGTTTAAGTCTTTGGTTCTTTTAATTGTGATGATTTAGGCT
>JAFVLL020019154.1:0-26275 GCA_021397915.2 Tor tambroides
GGAGAAGGGGCTCCAAGACGTGTTATGGTAAAGAAAGAGGCCCCCCTTATATTTTTTACAGATGGTTCTCATCTTGTACAAACCAGCCACGTAGGCACTTCTTGCCTCCATACATAATGGAAGAATACCTTGATACATACATAGTTATATTCGCTTCGATTATACTTGAACAATTCATATTTTGATCAATAAAACTCTTCGTCAAGACCTGCTTTCTAGAAGTTAGACTGATATTGACTGAAGTTTATAAGGAATAAAATGCAATTTGTCCAACAACTTTTTTTTTTTTTTTGCAAACATAAGAAGAATACAAATAATCAATTAATAAATACAATATTCACTCAAACAATGGGGGTAAACAGGTTTTTTTTTTTTTTTTTGGTTATATGATGCTTAAAACTCCCTGACACACATTTTGCTATTGTAAGGCTGAATGTCCAACTGCACGTGCTAAAAAAAAAAACCAAATAACCCAAACGGCTGATCTCATCTGTGTTAAGCTCGGAGACGAAGGATTAACGGAGCTCATCCCTGCAGAGAAACACACGGTGAGACACACTGATCACAGACCAGACCCGCACACCCACACACAGCGAATGTGCCTGCTGTTAACACCATGCTCTTGACGGAGACCACAGCACTTGAAATCTGCTGACAGCCTCCTTGTATATCTCCCTATATGAAAATGCACATCCAGCAATGAAAATTTGCTTTTGATCACTTGAAAATAGGAAAGCATCACATGTAAAGCACATCAAAATGATTTCAAGTCACGTCCCTGCAGTAATGACTGAATTCAGACAGAATAAGAACAGAAAGAGGAGATGGATGTAAAATCAGAAAGGGAGGGGTGAGATATATTTTCATATATGAAGCTGCACAGCAGCCATTTTGGATTATTCAGGTCACAGTGAGATTCTGAAAGGGTGGGGTTGGTGTTTTTAACCCTTGATATGCCATGCTGTGTGTGCATGTGTGAACTGGGTGGTTGGTTGGGAAACAAGGAGAGCCAGCAATTGATAGTATTATACCCAGCTAACACAATGTTCGGTGGGAAGATCCAAGAGGAAAACGGTAACACTTTACAATAAGGTGTCATTTGTTAACATTAGTTAATGTATTAACTAACATGAACAAACCACGAACAATACATTTATTACAGTATTTACTCATCTTTATTAACATTAGTTAATGAAAATACAGTCATTCATTGTTAGTTCGTGTTAGTTCAAAGTGCATTAACTAATGTTAACAAACACAACTTGTGATTTTAATAATGCATTAGTAAATGCTGAAATTAGCATTAACTAAAATTAACAAATGCTGTAGAAGTATTGCTCATTCTTAGTTCATGTTAACTAATGTTGTTAATTAATGTTAACTAATGAACCTTATTGTAAAGTGTTACCAGGAAAACCACAGTGACTTGGTTTTCTGTCTGTATGTCTTTGCCTGTCTGCCAAGGTGAACAGTTTTCTGGCAGTGTCAAGAGAATCTGTCACGCAGCCAAAGCTGATGGAGCAGATGTCTGATTTGGGTCAGATATATGTAAAGAACAGCATCAAAAATTAAAATCCTAAAAATGATTACAGAATAATAACAACAAAGAAAGAGAAAGTTCAGTACATCAGTTAAGGAGACAAAGCATGAGAAATGGAAAAAAGACTACAGATGAAAAAAACGTGTCAGATGAGGAGAGGAGAGGAATGAATCGAAGGACAAAAGGAAAAACAGTGAGGAGGGGTGTACAATAAAGAGCCAATTGCTAGTGCTGCCAACTAGTGGCGCTTGGGAGCATTGCAGTTTCTAAATGCCATAAAAAATATATCTGCATAATGCTTGTGCATGCAGTCTCATGCACTCTTTCATCCTGGTCATATAAAACATCTGTGACGTCATCTTCAATCCACTGACCATATTTAGTCCAGGCTCGAAGTGTGCAGATGTAAAGCTTCAGTGCACTAATGGTCCATCTGTTCACAAACACAGCCCGAGTGAACCAGGACAAAGACTTTGCGACTCTGAACATTAATTCTCTCTGTACCTCTATCTGCAGTGCTCTTGAGTAAAATAGGCTTCTTGCCTATGGCACTACGTGTACTGCAGAAGGAGAATATAAAATGTAATGTCTGTAAACTTCAGAGTTGCTTGTAGAGTTTCTATTCTGGGATTTGACAGCGTTCAAGTTCCATTTACACCCTGTTCCTGTGAGGAACAATGTGTTATGGTGCGAGCAGAAAAAAAAAAAAAAAAAAGCAAATCACTAATTGAATTCTGCATAAATGGCCTGACATAATGTGAGTCAAGCCTTGATACGAGGGGGAATAAAACTTTAAATCACTCTGCTCTGAAGAGATACATATAAAAGTAGGTCACTTAGTTAAAGAGAGATTTTAAATATTAGACATGAAAAAGCACTACCATAACTTTTGACATTAAATTTACAAAAGTAGATTTGAAGCAAATAAATATAGGAGCATTATAGCAAAGTTTGAGGTTTTATCCAGGTTTATTAGTTTATCAGTCTCTTCACACTGACTCTATGGAAAGTGTTGAATTATTTAGTACTTGTGTATGAGTGTGAACATACTGCTATTATGATGGTAATTGTTCTTTTGTGTGGTGGCTGTGCAGATGTCCCTTTCACTGAGAGACTGATGGCATTTTGCTATATGACCTATAGACATTATACACACACACACACACACACACACACAAGGCTCCATTCCAACACAGAGCACAGCAGGCCAGCCTGTCTGCAGTGGCACACGCTCAGCCTTTGTACTCCAACACAAAGCTGTTGGAGAGACAGAAAGGGATCCGGATTTTGTAAGAGAATAGAAGTGTGTCTGGGAGGAGGAAGCAGTGTGGAATATATTAGTTTAAGCCTATAGCTTTAAATGTGACCATTATGGCAGCAAAACACACATACACACACACTTAGAAAAGGAGTAAAGTTTCAGATCTTACCAAAGACAACATCTATTTGCACCAAGAATAGCACTTTGCTTATGCATATACTTTGCACTTTGGTCATGTAATGCCAAATGTCAACTTCAATACTTTTTGTAAGTGGAAAAGTCCATAAATGCTAACTTGGTAATTGGTAACACAATGCTTTGAACATTTAACACTTATCTGCTCTCAAACCACATTCATACTCCACTTGTCACCATAACCACAAAGTTCTAAATATTCATAAAAGTTCATTTCTTTGAACTTGTTAGGATTTACAGTGCTATTAAAGACTAAATGTGATTATGCACTGAAAACAATAATATTTAAAATAAAAAATAATAATTAAAATAATATTAATTAACATTTTCATCCTTTAAAATGTTCTTACTATTATTATTTAAAAATAGAACATTGTCAGTTTGAATTTGAAGAAATCTCAAATATGCTGACCTCTGGTAAGGTTGAGATACAACCACAGCCAATGCTGCAGTCAGATGACACACTCATCCGGCACTGCTGCTGTGCAGATCGTTTAATAGGGTCTGTAATCTGATAAAGACTCCAATATGGCTCATCAGGACCCCATCATGTCTGCCATCCAGATATCTTAGGGAGACCACAAACACAAACATGGTGATTAGTGACCATGTGACCGAAAGGAGGCAAGATAAGGATGAAACCTACTCTAATACTGTAATGAAAACAGATGGCACATCCCTAACCTCCTTTACCGGATGACCTTTTATTTAATTATTTATTTATTCATCATTTTACTTCAAATAAGCAAAGGCTATATTTATGACAAACTCAAAAGTAACAACATGTGAAATAGTCTAAATAATAATAATTTAATGATTTGCATACAAAAATTTGACAATATTATTTTTTACAAAAAAAAAAACAAATAATAAAAAATAACATTTATATATAATCTTTCAATTTGATATTTGATAAAAATTCAGTAACACTTTAAATTAATAAACACATATTCACTATTAACTAAGTGTTTCCCTCAATAAAGTCCTAATTTAGAGTATGTAGAGTAAAGCATTAGTATGTGCTTTATAAGTAATAAACAGCCAATATTCTAGTAATATGCATGCTGATAAGAAACTAGTAATTAATAAATTAGTAAATAGTGTTCCCTAATCTAAAGTGTTACCAAAAATTCTAATATTTTACCTTATCACCTTAATTCATGCTATGCTACATAAATAGTGTCTCAGTATATAGTATATGGATGCTCAGTTTGATCAGTGAAAATAAATAAATTAATAATAATAATAAAAATAAAAAAAACAAATCACAGGATTTTGAATGTTTCAGAACAACAGACTGCAGTAAATCCCACACTTAAACTTTCATCTTGTTTTGATCATAAACACACAATGCTTGTCCAGCTTATCAGACATCAAAACAGACTTCGAATTAGAAAAGACAGCCTGAGCAAAATAATCACCATTAAAAAGCTTTTATGCAGATACAATTATTATGGACCTAAGCTATATCCATATCATTGGATATGAGCATAAAGCATAAAGTCATTGCTTAAACGGCATTAGATGGTCAAATAAACACCGATTTGCCCTGCTTTACAAATGTGACCCTGCACCACAAAACCAGTCATAAGAGTCAATTTTTCGAAACTGAGATTTATACATCATCTGAAATAAATAAATAAATAAGCTTTCCATTGATGTATGGTTTGTTAGGATAGGACAATATTTGGCCGAGATACAACTATTTGAAAATCTGGAATCTGAGAGTACAAAAAAATAAATAAATAAATCAAAATATTGAGAAAATCGCCTTTAAAGTTGTCCAAATGAAGTTCTTAGCAATGAGTATTACTAACCAAAAATTAAGTTTTGCTATATTTACAGTAAGAAATTTACTAAATATCTTCATGGAACATGATCTTTACTTAATATCCTAATGATTTTTGGCATAAAAGTAAAATATAATTTTGATAATTTTGACCCATACAATGTATTTTTGGCTATTGCTACAAATATACCCATGCAACATAAGACACATCACAAATCACAATCAAACTGAAACAAGTGCTCCCTCTTTCTCTCTCACAGCTTGCTTTCTATGGCTGTCCCACACTGACATTATTCCCCTACTGACACAGTTTCACGCGAATCTCCCCCACTGCATCTCTATGATGGTCTCTTCCACATGACATCAGCACTTTCCTACAGCAGTATAGGTCCTATACCCCATCTAGTGGGCATACTACTCTTAAGATTTGAGAATCAGGCTCCTTATGAAGCACAAATACAATACTGTACTGATATGCTTCAATGCATTTTACACCATCTTTTTGTGGAAAAAAATAAACAAACATATATAGTTCAATAATAAAAAGTCTGTTAAGTGCATAAATGTAAAAAATAAATAAATAAAATAAAACTGGCTCGCTATATTATAAAGTTAAGTAATTATATTTACTATTGCCATTTTAAAATACAATTACTTAACTTTAGAATAATTGACTTAAGTCAAGAAATATAGCCTAAAGGAAAGCCTATAGCAAAACTGCTCCGTATGCTTACTTATTACTTTTCCTGGTCGATCAAAAGTTATATCTGCTATCTGGAGAGGTTAGATACTTTATAAAGGACTGATTCCGTTTTTTCTTCAAGCAAGGACACCAGCACCATCTGTCTAAAATCGTGAAAATAATCTTTTACAGTCCCACAGCTCCTAGTGCAATTTACCCAGCAACACTGACTACTACAGGACACACAGCATTACTGCAGCTGACCTACTAACACACGTGTGCGCACACACATACACGACCACACTAAAATAATTTCTCATTTTTGCTCTTCACTAACCTCTACTGGTCAAAACAGAAAACTACATATAAATAGTTTATAACTTTATAGGCATAAAAACGAACCAAAGCATAGGTTAGTCACTGTTCCATCTCATTTTTGTTTTCACCACTGGACAGCAATCAAGAAAAGGATGGAAAAACTCTGACTCATCAACCGGGAAAAAGTCCACCACAGGATTTCCTCATATTACCATGTATTACAAAACACCTGAATGAATGGAAAAACGTTTAAGGAAACATTCTTCAGGTTAAATTATGTGCAACTTGAATTCATCATAAAATCAGGTTGCATGCATTTTTTGTTTATGAAAGTGTGGGAGACCAGAAGCCATAACTCTCACACAAGAATGTGGGGTATGACAGCTTGATTAGAAACAGATGTGCTCAGTCAAACACAGAAACACACTCATGGGGCCTTAGAATGAAAAGATGGGGGGGGGGGGATTAGAATAAAAACTTAGAATAAAAATTAGAATAAAAACTATCAATAAATAATTAAACATGGCAAAAACACACAGCTACATTACTAAAACAATCAAAATATAAAAATAAAAACTAATTAAAAATATTAATAAAACCCATAAAAGTATCTCAAAGATACTAAAATAACACTGGCCAGTAAAACATGCAATCATTAGGCAATGCCTTAATATAAAATACAGTAGCCACCCAAAAATATTTAGTGACTCAAAAAAGTACAAATGTCATTGCATTAGACAGAAAGTTGCATTGGTTTTTTAAAGAATTATTAAAAGTAGGCTTCCTTGTCAAGAAAAAGAGTTCACAAAAATATTGAGTTTAAAGTATTGTTACTAATATTATTAGCGTTATTTTAATGTGATGAACTGACACCTGTGTGAACTTGAGGATAACCGTTTTAAATAAATAAATACCAGATGGTTTAAAATAATTCAGATTTTAAAAAGTGTGGCATTATATTGTTTACTTGTCACTAGGTTTGTAACTCTGTTATCTGTTGAATGCATTTTTACATTTAATGGTTTATGTATACAAACATTTGTGTATGTGTGTATGTGTGTGTGTGGGGGGGGGGTAGTGCGAGGATGGACGGATGCAGAGGGAGAGAAAAAGGACATAAAGGACACTGCAGTGCCTCTGCTCTGCTGTTCTATGCATAGAAACAGGAGACCCTCTTGTTCTTCACACATTCAGACAAAGCTCTTACAGAGTCCCAGATTACCAGTGTAGTCCCACAACTCCAGCAGAATAAGCGGATTAGATGCTTTCATGCTTTTTTTCCCCCCTTCCTGCTCTCTCCTCTCACACACAATCAACCTTTACCAGTTTGAATTTAACTTGCTTTAAGAAGCTTTGAGAGATACAAGTTCTCTCTTTAGGGCCTAAGCAGATAAACTGAACAAGAAGCCTTCACTTCATTCCCAAACACTTGCATCCATCCCAGTATGACTGTATAATCTTGCTCCCACATCCCACAAATGGATCACAGCAGGCCTACACTGATAAGAGGGTTTACAGACTCCAGAAAATAGCAGGGCTCTTTTTCCAAGGTCCTTAATGACAAAAACAGACAAACAGGAGACACACAACTACACAAACACACACCTGTAAAAACCACAAACAAACATACTGTGATATTGGAGTGCCCCCAACTGTCTTCACAATAGAACTGCAATTAAATGGAACAGGAGATTGTAATGGAGTTTCAAATCCCATTTTTAAAACTTCTAATTTCAAGCCAACTAATGCTATTTTTTATATGAAGGGCCATAGTTTAGCAGAGTAAAATGTTTTGCACACAAACATACATGAACAAAATCGCATATAGACCTAACAGAGCTAACACAGCTGTGCATACACACATTGTGAATGCAAATACTATCTTTTATTTGCAAATTTGCAAAATATGTGACACTGAATGCAAACACTTACATGAAGACTGATGGATGACATTCAGATGATGATTTTCATATGGCCAAAAAGGTAATGAGAGCATTCAGATTTTGTTTAGTCCAACTCACAACACCTGATGTAAGTATACTGTAGACAATTGTTTTTCAAAATTATAAATGAAGCATTACAGAATTACATTTTACAAAAAAAAAAGTATTTCAGTCTTTTTACTTAAAAAAATGACGTTTAATTCAAATTATTTATGACATTTACTAGCAATTTCTGAATGAAAATTATTTTAAAGTAAATCACACATTTTTTTAGTGTTTTAGCCACATAGATATTTTGTAAGCTGCTTAAACGTACAGTTTACACAAAAATAATGATACACAAAATAAGACTTTATAAAGGACACTGGGGACCAAACATTGCATGGACAACAAAAACATAATTTCCCAAAATACATTCTTTGTATTCCACAGAGGAAACAAAGTCATATAGGAGACAGAGTAATGGAAGTAAATGATGACAGGATTTTCTTTTTAGACAAACTATTCCTTTAAGACACGTGACAAGGCCTACACATGGCTTGTTTACCAACAGCAAAAAGCTACTGTGCATAAGAGCACAAAAGACATGCACTTCTAATTCTTTTCCAGTCGTTTCCATTCACCCACACTCTCCCAGACACAATCTGACAGCTGCTCCAGGAATAACCTGACACTATAGTGGTCAAGCAAGCAGATGCATCCAGTGGTATTCTTACTGAGGGAACCCCACCCTAACTCTCTCTCACACTCACACACAGAATGAATGGGAGACCACTGGAATGCATGTTCTGTGAGGAACATGAGCAATTATTTTTAAATATAAAATGTAAACCTTAAGAAATGTTGTCTAAGATTATCTGTGCTCGGTAATCTCTCTCTTTAAAGTCTTTGGACAGAATGAGGTCATAGTCAGTGTTTTTCCCTCTAATTTACACGTGAATACTCACACAATTTGTATTATTTCTATATCATATCAAAGAGGACTGAACAAAAGAAAAATATGTTCTATGCTTCGGAAATATAAAGATACAAGACACAGAGTGGACTCTTCTTTGTTTCTTACACAAAAACACTTAAAGGACAGAGAGAAAGAGAGACAGGTGGCTGAATTTACTAATCCACAACTGCTGTACAAAGTGTCTTGGTAGTCAGTGTGTATGTCCCTTTTAAAGCCCCCCTTAAAACTCCTTTTCTTCATTCTTCCAAACCAAATCTGTGTCAGTGTGCCTGTTAGTCAGTGACTAAGCATGATACAGTGGGGGGAGGGGAGAGAGGGGATAATGAATGAGTAAAAGTTAGGTTTTGATTTAGAATAAAATCTCTTGATACATGTACTGTGGTATTTTGTTAACATGGAGGATGAGTGTTTAAGTTACAAAACATCTGCAAAATGGCTGAAACTTTCCTGGACACACACACACACACACACACACACACACACACACACACACACACACACACACACACACACACACACACACACACACACACACACACACACACACACACACACACACACACACACACACACAGCCCTCACCCATAGTTCAATAGCGCCTCCTACTGACCACTAAAGAAGTGAAGAGCAAGACAGAAGAAGAATTCAAAACTAATTTAATTTCCTAAGACTCGAGGGCACAAACTACAGCCACATGATCATTCCAGGCATCAGCAGACTATTAAAATCACAGACATGCTCAAAGCAAGGAAATTGTGTGAAGCAGTGTAATATGCGTAACCTGTGCTCACTGGAAAGTTTTTCACTTTTGTCTTTCTCAAGGACACATTCAGCAGATAACATGGATGTCATCATACAAGTGGAATGTCCAAGTGACACATTTGCTTTTGTATTTAACCACTCTTCCCCCACACAGAGATAATGTGTAACATTGTTAGTTCTGTCTGTTCTCATCTTTCTCTCTGCTAACTGGCTCTTTTCTTTCCTTAAAAGGTCTTGAGCAGTGGACTTACTGTGGATGCCAAAAGTGAGGGGGGTGGGACTGACCTAGAATTTCAACATAATGTGAAGAAAACCTGATCCATCTAGTATTAAACAAGCTTTTTCTGTTATTTATTAAATATAAATAAATACAATAAAAGATCATAGATAGATAGATAGATAGATATGCCATTTGTCATATTGTTCTGTGATGTAAATGTGTGGTTTTTCTATGGGTCAAAAGTTTTTGCATTGTGTCTCTTTACACTTTAAAACTCAAACAATACCTTTCCCGCGTGTGGACGCTTGGCGCGAGAACAGCATGCGTGTTTATGCGGCATTCTCTGTTGCCTCAAAGTTGCTCGTTTCCCGGGAGATGAAATAAAGGAAAGGGGGAGGGAGGGGGGCGATGGATGAATGGGATCTTTTCATCCTGTTAGCCCCAGAAAAGCAGGAAGAGAATAAACTCTGGGCTGGCAGCTGGAGTGCAGGAAATGTCGGCCTTGTGGCAGATGGTCGGGTGGGGCCTGGAGAAGGGGGAGAAAATGGGAGGAAATCTGAGAGGAAGCGGGAGGGTCTAACCACAGCAGATCCGCCCAGAAGGAGGGGTTTCAGAGCAGCTCACTTGCGCACATCTGGTGTTTGATTTGTGAAACTACAAGTGTATATTTTAATTTAAAATAATTTCGTAGTTTTTGTTTAAAAGAAGCAGCACCAAAATGAAATTAATATAATGAATTGTTGGGAAAAAATGCAATTCAGTCTGACACATTTTAGTACACATTTATGTACTCCAGTATGCTATATTTCTAGGCTGTAAAATTATTTTTTTGAAGCTGTAAATAAAACAAAGGTTATTAGAGTACGTTTTACAAGAAAATACTACTTCAGTCATCGCAAATCAAAATTCCACGTTTAATTCAATGTGTTCCTTACAATTTTTTTTGCAATTACTTGTAAAATATGCTAGCAATTTCTACTATTTTTCCAGTGCATATATTCCATTTCTATATAAAAAATTTTAAAAATAACAAGAACTTTTTTTATTTGCTTTAAGATAAAGTATTATTATTTTGATTATTATATGTTTGTTTATTATTATTACTATTATTATTATTATTATTACTACTACTACTACAACAACAATACTATGACTACTATTACTACTAATAATAATAATTTTCACTCACCCAGCACCATAAAGACATTTTTTAAAATAGCATCATTGCAACTTTAAGCATAATCCCAGCTAACAAAAATACGTAACATCGTCAATATGTTACGTCGTGTCTTAGCTGAGATACTATAATACCACCATTACCAGTGTCACTCAGAAAGTTTTTCAAACCTTTCGCAAAATATTAAATGTTAATCAAATATTTGGTAACACTCTATTTTAAGCTTTCCTTGTTACACATTACATGTTTACTATTATAATAACTAATTACTTGGACAGTTAATTGGATAATTACATGCATGTAACCCTAGGCCAAACCCTAATCCTAACCCTATATAGTAAGTACATGTAGTTAGTAAATATTACTCAGCATTTAAATGTATAATTACACTGTAACAAGGACACCTTAAAATAAAGTGTAACCAAATATTAAAAATGTGGCTGGCTGATGTTTAGCCTAAAGCTCTATAGTGCTGGAAACAAACTTTGTTTGTGTACTATTAGATGCCATCTATCATCTAAATATGCTGTCAATTTGAGTCAATTTCAAACCAGTGTTTGCTTCAGCCAGTTTTTACGTCTATATATAATCAAATCTATATATAATCACATCCGTGAAATCACTGACAAGTCTGTATCTTTCTATAGTGCACTGCTACTTTTTGATTTAACAGAGAGTTAAAGCTTCAATAATATCTGCTAGTTTAGTTTTGATTAGGTTAGAGGAACACATCAAAATAATTTCAGTAGAAAATCAAATGTTAGTTACAAAGCTGCAAATATAATTCTTCCCCTCAGGAGCTGTTTGTGGTTGAAATCACCTCTTATTTCTCTCTCCATTGTCTGTCTGGATGATGCAAGACATTTTTATTTAAGGTTTAAGTAGGGAGAATCTGAAGAAAGTATTTTAATTTTAAAGGTAAACAAACTCAAAAACTCCTTTCAATTCCAAAGAAACAAACCTGAGTTCTTGGGCCCCAAAGAACAGGCGTTTGCACATTAATGTGTAATTGGCTGATAAAAGGGGACACATAATGAAGAAACATAAAGAGTTTTCAAGTATTTTGCTGCAGCCCAGTCTTGGCAACACTCACTGCATTTTAAAGAGCCGCGTTTGAGTCTCAAGGGCATCAGGCAGGGACACACAGAGGCAAGAGAGAGCACTTGACTGCAGCAATAAGATGACACTGACACAGCATTAGGCAGGCTCATTTTATTTACATTTAACAGAACTGATAATAGCCAAACAGGCAAGGGTGGCAAAGCTATTCCTATTTTCATGAATTGGCTTGCAACTAAAACCTTGCTGCAGGTTTTTAGCTTTAGAGCTCAATCTTAGTTATTTTAACCCTGAAATACAAACATTTATGTTTATATGTATGTATGTATGTATGTATGTATGTGTTTGTTTGTTTGTTAATATTAAAATGATTAATTATTACATATTACAAAACATTAATATCAATACACTATTTAATATTAATATATCCATCCATTTTCCATACTGCCTCATCCTCTGCAGGATTGTGAAGCGATTCATTCATTCATTCATTCATTCATTCATTCATTCAATATCTTTCACATATTGAAATATTAATATCAATGTAATACTTAAATTAATATACAATTATATTCAAATATTTTCATATTTTAATCTTATATTTTAAAAGACCATTTGTATTGATACATCTGCTTTACATTTTAAGTAAAAAAGCAAGTTGTCATTTAGCATAAATAAAGTAAATAAATAAATAAATAAATAATCCATAAGTAAATACAAGATAAGTGTTAATCATCAAATACATCATCTGCCTGACCCCAGCACTCAAGACAGCCTGACTGTCGTTTGTAGTAAAAGGGCGACATCTAGTGTTATAAAGCCAGATTAGTTCTGCTTACTACAGGGTTTATTTTATTTTATTTTATTTTTTATTTTATATAATTTATTTTATTTTATTTTATTTTATTTTATTTTATTTTATTTTATTGAAGAAAAAAAAAAAGCTCAAGAGCACATGACTTTTCAGAAACAAACAGAACTTTACCCCTGGAGTTTGGCTTCACTTTAATATTTGATTCTGTGTTTGTATTGATACAGGTGAGAAACATCTGTCAATAATGAGTAGTAATGATTAACCACCACATAGCATAAAAGCTGATACTTTATGTGTTTTTCCTTTTTTTTTTTTTTTTTTTTTTTTGTCTCTCTGAAGATCAGAATGAGAATGAATCTTGCTCGACTGCTGTGCAGTTTTTCGCTCAGTGAGGAACAATCTGAGATGCCAAAATTACAGCAACGCATCAGGAATGGCAACTGGGATGTGAAACTAACTACAACTATGGAATTTATTAAATTAATTTCAATTAATCAATTAATTAAAAAATTTTTGATATAGCTTTTTTTACAGTTCACCATGCTAAGCAGCTTTGCAAGTGATACAGAAAAAAAATAAGATAAAAGGATACAAAAAGAAATATGCACTGTTGCTCTTTTTGTTAATTTAGATAATTATTTCCAACACTATTCTTATCAAACATTATATCATTATGCTTTTACATAAAATCTGGAGAATTTAGCAGTAAATTCAAAAGCATGAGAAACAGCAACAGGACTTTACTCTTGAGCTTGGCTTCACTTTATGACATACCACATTCTTCCTTGCAATTGGGTGAATAATATCTGTCAGTAAAGGCTAGTAATGATTAACTATGTCAAAGCCTGATTTTGTTATTTTGATAAACCCAAGTATTTTGTCTGTATCAGGATGAAGGTGAGTGTTGCTCTGCTGCAGCTGCTGTGCTGTCTGTCGCTTATTGATGGACAAACCGATGTGCAAGGTTTGGTGGCCAATGGAAAAAACAACCAGCCCAACATCTGGACTGAGGTGAGAGATATAAGAGACATGGTGGTGGAGCTCAGAGTCAAGTTGGACATGGTGATGAAAGAGAATGCAAGTTAGTATTAGTGTTTGCTTCTTTTGTCACCATTAAAATAGTTAAGCAGTTTAAAATACATCTTTAAAATAATGTATTCACATTATTTAAATGAACACTTATTAGATCGTTATTGTTTTATAGAAATGGCAGAAGAAATGCAGGAGCTGAAGAAAGAGAATGCAGGTAATGTAACAAAAAATGAAGCACATATAAATCATAATAAAATAAAATAAAATAAAATAATTTGTTCTGGGGAAGACGCTGTTATGTTGGAAGAAAAAAATAACTTTATTTCACATATGAAATGCATCCTATGCTTCTATATATGTATCAGTTACAACAAATGATTTTACTAATTTTAGGGATTATTGATCAAATAAAGATAATTGAAAACCAGCTGGAAGGAATTAAGAAAGAAAATGAAGGTAAATGATTTTTCTTCTTCTTTTTCAACAGAAATATTTAATGGATAATGTACAGGCAGCATTTATTACACAATAAATATTACTGTATAACTCTGAAATAACTCTTTTTGTTTCTGCTTGTGTTATGTAGTGTGTTAAAAAAAAAATGCTTAAAAATATTTTCTGTCCACAGAACAACCAAAAGTGGCATTTTCAGCTGACTTAGGTATGCGTGGTGATTTAGGTCCTCAGAGTACTGAGATCACACTGACATTCAACAACATCTTCGCAAATGTTGGTAACAACTACAATCCAGCAACAGGTACTTTGAGCAAACACAGCCAATGTCTTGCCTAAAGGATAACATCTAGTTTTGATTTCCATCAGACTCATTCTACATTTGATCTGACTGTATTGTCAATGGCAGGTCTCTTCACTGCACCAGTTAAAGGAGTCTACTACTTCAGATTTACTGCATGTGGTACTCAAAACAGACAATCAATGGGTGCAAGCTTACATAAAAATGGGCAGAAGATTGTGTCAGTGGGTCAGTGGCGTAATCACGATCAGCACAGATATGCATCAAATGGAGCTGTCCTGCAGCTGGAAGTGGGTGATGTAGTTTGTGTGAAACTCCTCCCAGGTTACACCATCTATGACAGTCCAGATAACCTCAGCACTTTCAGTGGATTCCTCATTTACCCATTATAGGGATCAACCGTTGCACACTGTATTAAGTATGTTGATTACCAAATGAAAGACAAATTTCCTCATCTGTGCTCTTTTTTACATTAGTTTTGAGCTCTCATTTATATATCTGCATAAAACACGATGCATTAATCATATACTGTACCATGGAAAAATCTAACTGAAATAATGATTTTACATGTTATTATTTGTATTAAATGCGTTTCTATATGCTGACTAGTTGTTTTGTTACCAAACAAAACTGATATTTTCTGACAGGATCTGGTGTCCAGGGTTGGATCTTAATTATCTGTGGAGGCATAATCTAACATATATAAATCTCTGTACTGTTTCATACCATTCTTGAAAAACAATAATAATGTTAATCATCATCATCATATATTGTATTAATAGTATATTAAATGTGTTGATTTAAATATTGTAGATTTAAGTATTCTGAAACATAACAGAATCTTTGGGGAAAATTAATGGATATATTCCTGGGATTTTAGTGAATTACATTGCAGTGCATGATCTGCAGAATCTCTGATCATTTTGTTGTTAAAGGTTGACATCTAGTGTTGAGTTTTGGAAACCTGAACATGTAATAAAAACATTGCTAAACAGCTACAATTACAGCTATTTATAATAATTTACAAAAAAAAAAAACTAATTAACTAACTAAATAAATAAATAAATAAGTAAATATTATACGTCGATTTCCTTGTAGGTGCAAACATCCTTTCACCCCTTTTTCACCCCTTTGTTGTTGTTGTTGTTTACTTTTAGGATTGTGAGACCAGTGAGATTTATTTTTATTTATTTATTTTCAGGTTTATTTGACAGGGACAATACACATCAATAATACATAAATGTACAATGTGCCAGAATTAGCCAGAAGGCTATTTTGCATCTGCAGTCCCTGGACTGATGGTAAAAATCACCCTTAAAATATAAAACAATTAATCAAAAGATAACAAATACATGCTTCAAAATACATATAAAATTTACACAATTCCAAAAATGTTTACATCCACTAAAAATTATACTATACTTATAACCAACAGATCAATACCAGATCAATACCAGTGAAACACATGCACAATCCAACTGTCAGACAAAATAACCAATCTATCACTAATCCATAATATCAATCAATATGCAGGCAAAGACAATGTAAGCATATAGACAAGTTACAGTAACAGTAATCATTCAACTAGTACTCCGACAAACAACCACATGTAAATAACAAAAAAAAAAAAAAAAAACTCATCTAGTAAAACGGACAAGACAAGAAGGCAGTAGAATTTAGTTTGTAAAACTAATGTTGACAATACTGACTCTTAATTAACCACTTCTTTAAGTGAAAATTAAAAGAGGCATAAGTAGTAAAATTTGTAATGTAATTTGGGATGGAGTTCCACTCACGAGCAGCCCTAACTGAAAACACTCCTTGACTGAATACACTTTTTCTTAAAGGGACTATGCAATGACCTCTTACTGCACTTCTCGTTAATCTGTAACCATTTGGTGCTTTGTTTACAAACTGGTTCAATACAGGAGGCGCCAGACCATGTTTAATTTTATGTGTAAGATAAAGATCTGAATATACAGTCAAATTTTCCCAACTTAAAAGGTTGATGTTTTTTTTAAATATCACAATGATGAAGGTATATGGATTTCTTTTCTAAAACATTCAAAGTTTGTTTATATAGAGAAAGAATTGGTTTGAGAGAAGTATTACTTGCTTGTGACCAGGTTGTCAAACAATAGGTAATATGTGAGAAGATCATTGAATGCATAAACATCTTTGCATGCCTTAGTTGTCATACAGCTATGAGCATATCTAAAATTTGTCATGTTGAACTTAATGTTATTGCAAACCTTCTTGATATGTAATCTAAAAGTAAGATTGCTATCAATACATCCAGATATTTAAAATCTGAGACAACTTGTAGTCTCTCCCCATCTATAACTACATCTGGCTCTGCACAGCGGCTTTTAGATTTACTGAAAAACATACATACAGTTTTCGATACATTTAGTTGTAAGCAATTATGTTTAAACCATTCTGTGATCTTTAACATTGAGTTTGTTAACTGAACAGCAGCTTGAGCTGCAGTATTAGCATGTGCAAAAACTACTGTGTCATCAGCATACATCTGGATGTTAGAATTGAGACAAACATTTGGCAAATCATTTACATACAGCGAAAATAAAAGAGGGCCCAAAATCGAACCTTGTGGGACACCTGTTGACAAAGAAACAACACCTGATTGATGATTTTTCACTCTAACCAACTGAGTCCAATGTGTTAAATATGATTCTACCCATTTAATGGTATCAACAGAAAAATTAAATGCATTCAATTTAGATAAGAGAATTCCATGATTAATGGTATTGAAGGCCTTTTTTAAATCTAGAAAGACGGCACCAACAACCCCTCCTCGATCCAACAATAACTTCATTTTTTCTGTAAATGGGAATTGATTAATTTTGTGACCTTTTTAAAACTCAGAACTGGTCTAAACTAACTTTTCAATGTATATAAGATAAGTATATGGTATTATATCTGTAGAAATCTGATAATTCCCATGATAACATACATTTAAAATGTTATTTCTGTCATTTTTTTTCATTCCCTTTCTTACAGCAATTATATAGCAAATAACATACAGTAATTCACACATTATTACAGTGGACAGTCTTTAAATCTGAACAATCCCATAATAACATACATTTTAACATTTTTTTCTTTGCATTTCCCTATTTAAAACAGTTGTAAAATAATGATTAATCACATATAACATATAAAAAATACATTTTATTTCACAGTGGACAAGCTTTATATAAAAGGCTAAACATCCCTTTACTACATCCGTCAATCTGTTTTTCTATAATGTTGGTAATTTTCACACAACCCCTTGGTATGCAGAACCTCTCTCTCTCTATCTCTCCCTTTCTATCTCTCTTCTCTCCCCACCCTGCCTAATTTCAGCTGAATTTAGGATGCCTTTGACCCAGCACTGGATATGCATATGTGAAACAGGGTGAGACGTAGGGTGAGGGACAGATAGGAAGAGTGACTCAGAGAGAGAGAGAAAGAGAGAGTGCGCAAGGCTGAGGACACTGATCAATGCATCTTTGTGCTTGCTGCCTCAGCAAGTGAAGGTGAGAGCAAATCAAAACAAATGAAAAGCAGACGCCTCTGGAGAGAAGCAAACAGCCTCCAATCAGCCTCTGAGGGAGGATGATTACTGTCTGCGGAGAGCTAGATGAGTGACTGTCAAGGCAGGTGCTGTTTGAACACGAGCTCATGTGTGGATTTGAGTCATCTTAGAGTCTCCTCACTGCACCCACTTACTGGACAACAAGACCTTTTGTGGATACTGAAACCTATAGAAAAATACCTGCAACATGACAGGAAGCTTTGGGAGTTTGAGTCTCAGGATGTAACTGAAGGTAGGTGCTTGTTCATGTACAAAATAAAAGTCTATTGTTTTGTGTTGTGGTCTGTATCTCATTTCTGCATGATGTAACTGTTTCAAAATGGTCAGTCGCTGTGCCAGAGCCGTGGCCTAGCAGTTAGCGCATGAGCTGTGGCGCTCATGTAAACGATGGAAGTTTGAATACAGCTCGCAACATTTCTTGATCTCATTCCTCTGCTTTTCTCTCTGTCTTTTTGTGTTTATCTGCAATAAAAGGCTGCATGATTGTTGAGATATCTGAAGGAAAGACTGTGAGTCTTGTGCTTCATAGACTACAGTCTTTCCTAGACTGACTTTAGGCTGTTGTCATGTGTGATGCCACAGCCTGGTGCCACCCAGAGGGGTCAGCTTGACATCCACAACAGAACATCAAGAAAGAGAGATGCTAGGGGGAATGAACAACAAGATGATCTGAAATGTTTGCACATTCAAGGCTGGGGGCTGAGGGAATGTGTGTGTGTTCACTGGAAATGTGATGGCGAAACAGTAAGTGCTGATTGGAAGTGATTCACAGTCACAGCATAGTTGCAATGTTTATTGTGAATCTCAAATACCATGATTCCATTTATGTATTAATGTCATGATGATATATTTCAAAAACACACATAAATGCTTGTTTTTCTATCATGGTGTGGGATTTCATCCCTTTTAATTCTATTGACCTCTCATAAACCTTTCTAATTTTCATTAGTACTGTCCACACACTGAATAAAGGTAGTATAATGAAAAAATGAGTGACAGCAAATTCAAATAAATCAAATCACACTGAGGACAACTAAGGGACTCATATGCAACTATTAAAGTAGGTTCAAAACTATGCATTATGAGCCAGGGGTGTAAACTTTTGAACAGAATAAAGATGTGTACATTTTTCTTATTTTGCCTAAATATCATATATATCAGAAGCTGCAGAAGATACTTACATGTTTCCCAGGAGACAAAATAAGTGAAATTTACAAATTTATTTAATTTAAATGGGGTCATTTTTATAAATTCAACTATTATTTTCTCTTGTGGACTCTATTTAAACGTCTTTTATGTGAAATATTATATACAAGTCAGTACTAAATAATAAATAACATGAATTTTGTATGATCCCTCTTATTTTGGTAAAATAATTAACATTTTGCAGATTCTGCAAGGTGTATGTAAACTTCTGGTTTCAGCTGTATATACATACATTGTTTTGGTCTACATCTTTATTAAATGTACAGACTGTTTTTTTTCATACATATGAAGCAATGCATGTGCAATATTTTATTTATTTATTTAATTTTTTTGCTGTATCTTTCTATTAATACATTATTTAATATGCTATTTAGCATATTTATGCATGATCAGGTTCCCGGAATATAGATGATATTTGTACTATCCTTTTGAGGACAATGGTCCCTAGAATGTAGGCAAAAGATTACACACACACATTTTCAAAACATTCACTTATTAGAGTGGCTCGTTAGAAAATTTACTGTCAGTTGCTGATTAACACCCTCTTTGTCAGGCAAATTATCAAGGTGCCCAAGGTGGGCTGAATAAGAGAGAGGGCAGCCGAGCCTGGCTGGCGGGGGGCCAGGTGTAGCAGCGGAAAGGAGAGAAAGTCAGGTCAGAGCAGAACAAAACGTTTGTCAGTGTGTGAAATATTTAATTAGTCACACACACACACACACACTCATGTTGACGCAGTTTAACTCAGAGCAAACAGACTGCAGTTTCTCTATATTTCTGGAAACTGTACATATTCATTTTTTGCATAGATCAGAAGTTATGCATTCTGAATATGTTACAGCACACTTGTACTCTCTCTCTTTCTCTCTTTCTGTTTGATATCTCTCTGTTCTTTTGATTTCACTTTGTTCTCTCTCATCTTTCTGCTTACTCTTTCCAAATTGGATTCATCTAGTTTAGGCAGGAAGGTATTTTGTACTTTCTATTATCAGGTCTTGTGCTCTGAAACAGAAATGTCGTTATTTCTGAAGCATTGCATGAGTTTTTTTTTTTTCCTTCTTCTTCAAACGTCTCATAATAGATTGCAGCCCCCAATTTTGCGTTTTCATCCAATGGCTTGATATAATGTATTCATTTCAAAAGTAACTGCAGGCGGTAGCAGATGGTTGATACTTTTCAGTTTTTATTATGTGGGTCATTGTCAGAAAACAGTGCCATTTGTGCTACATGAATGTGTGCCCCCATGACTGACTAATGATATAATTTACAGAATACTGAACTTAGTCACATTAGATGATGGATTTGACTCTAATAAATGTGTAATGGAAATTAAATTTTAGTTAAAAAAAAAAAGTTATAGATTAAAAAAAAAATGTTTCTGGCTAAACTAAGTTTATTGAAATTAAAATATCTTGCTTGTACTATGTAGTTCTTCCCCCTAATACATATATATATATATATATATATATATATATTTTAGAATTTATTGTTATTCCTTCACTCCAATTAATTTAAACAGAGAGACGTTTCTCTTATAGTTATCTATCTATCTATCTATCTATCTATTTGTATACTGGCCTCATCAAGTTCAATAATCATCTGTTCTGGACTAACAGTCATATATACAGAATATATATGATTGTTGAAATAAAAAATGCACATTTTTTTAAAACAAAAACAGCAGTGTTTTCTGAACATGACTCATGTATCAGGGTATTTGTAGCCCAAAACATTCATTACTATTCACCTTTTGTCTGCCTTTTTCTGTCTATTTACTTCCAAGAGTTCTCCTTCTCTTTCCACCTCAGGTGTTCCATAGTGGTCAAATGCATTGATTTCTACTCAAGTCTGCCTGGACCAGTTATACTTGAGATGGGTAGACGGGCAGCTGATCACACCACTCCAGTGCCAGTTCTCGGAGAGCCCGCACTTGTGGGGACACGCGTCTGGAGGACCGTGGCAAATGGGACCAGTAGTATGGCGACCCTCACACTGTCTCATCACTGTAACGTCGGTGTGCAGACATCACCTGCAATGAGAAACAACCAGCTACAGCTGAACGGCAAACATGTGGACACTTGTAGCAGTCAATCAGAAAACAAAATGATCATGCCACCTAATGGGCACATCCCAAACGAGGCCGGTAAAAAGGAGGATAACGGGAAAGAAAAAACAAAAAGTATCATTATTAAACGAAAAAGTCTGGAGACTAAAATGAAAAAGGGTGTGACCTTTGAGGGACTGGAGAGGGATATTTGTAAAAACATCAGGGAAGAAGTGCAGTGCCATAACGGTCCAATCAGAACCAGTCCTCCGTTGAGAGGTGCAACCAACAGCAGGTTAAAACCGAGAAGGAATTGCCACTTCACCAATGGGAGCGTGGTTGACTCCGAGGTAATGGGCGGGATCAGCAGTGACATCAGCGAAGTGGAGGAGTCTTCCACGGGACAGAATAAAATGTTACCTCCTCGCTCACCTCCTCACAGACCTCCCGTGACCATCTGCAGCACCTGTGGAGGAAGGCAGAATTCAGCACCTCCTGGACTCTACAGCCAAATAAGGATGATTACACCGCCAACTTCCGCAGGTTCTCTGGGACTCCAGTCGAGACATTCATCCCCTCTTTACCCTGTGAAAGACGTGCAGGAATACATGCAGATAGAAAGGCACACCGACCGCAGTGCTACACAGTCAGACCAGCACCCCATGAGCCCTAACCTTCATTCTTATCTCAACATGAATATAAACAAGGAATGGCCATTATCTCTGCTGCCTGCTCAGCAGAGTGAGGCATCAAACCTCACTAATCATCATGCAGTCAAGAGGGAATCTAGTGCTGACACACACATTTATCATACCAGTCGCTCATCGGCTCTAAATACACACACGCTTACTGTTACTGTGAAAGAGGATAGAGCCTCAACAAAGGTCGTAAACACACACTTGAATGCTCACAAACCTCACAACTCTTGTCCCCGCAGACCTCCTGTGACTGTCAATCCTCCCCAAACACACAAAAACAGCCTGACAGAGAAGCTGGAAGCCACACAGGTGACAAATAGCAGAATACCACACACAAACACTCACTTTAGATCATCTCACCAGCCAATCCCTGATGAGAAACGACCAACTCAAGGAAACCAAGTCGCACCTACACACTCAGAGTCTCCCCAGCCACAAAGTAAAACACACATCAGACCTTTGCAAACTACTTTTAAACAGCAAATGTTCCCCCAGACTAGCACACCGCAGAACTCCAATGCACTTTTGAAATGCTCACGGTTAAATCAGACAAGCACACTTTCTAAATCCCCTGCCTGTTTTCATTTACATTCAAACATTAAAAGCCAAACTATAGTGCAGAGTTGTATGAATGAAGGTGTCATATCCTCCACTGCTTCAAACATTCACAGACAGGTTCAGTTCCCTAATGGATTAGAGTCCAAGTTTGACACGCACACTAAACCGTCAATGTGCTCACACACAAATTTCAGCATTAAACCTCAAAGCGGTACGCAAATCTGTGCTGACACAGAGTCAGAATCCTCACCCTGTGATTCACGTTCGCATTCTGCACTGGTGACACACACACATAAACTCTCAGGGCCTCATGGTGAACCACGTCACGCATCGATACACACAGGCACTCCTTCGCCCACCGACACGCACAAGGAAACTTCCCACACATCCACACAGGAAACAAGCACCAGTGGAACATCACTGCAGGGTATATCCGTGCATAAAGACGCACTGTCACATCCTTATCGTGAGTCAAAAAGCCAAAATGACACTCGTTTGTTTTCACATGCCCCAAATATGTCAACCCATCACAAAGCAACACTTACGACGCAAACAATCAACTATCAGAACCTCTCAAATGCATTTACCGCCACTCAGACTGAGGTGGAGGTGCATTCGTACACCAAAGAACGTTCTCAAACAAGCCCCGGGGTCAAAGCAGCCTCGCACGCTTTGTGTGTTCATTCGAAAACGCCACGTAGACAGACAGAGCCTACGGTTCTCAGACGGTCTCTCCTGAATCAGCTTAATAATGACACTCTTGAGTCCTCATTACTAGCCATCGCTTCCACTAGGGCTTTTCCTCAAGCTACAACAGACAACAGGACTGAATTTAAATCTTGGAGTGACACAGAGTCAAAGAAACAAGCTGATATTAATGCAGCAGAACCAGAAGGTCAAATGATCAATGGCCCACAACACTCATTTCAACCTCCAAACAAACCACCTCCTTGTCGACCTCCTAAACCTTCTTCTGCACCTCCACAAGCACCAACTTTTAAATTCGTAAATGAGGGCCTGAATGTGGCCTCCAATCAAAATACACTTCTGGAACCCTCAGACACTTTGCCTACGGAGCACGCACAGAAATATGGGAGTCTCCAGAACTCAAAGACACAGATGGAATCTCGCTCTGAAACGGTTGGGTCCATCCCAAGTGAACACTGTTTCATAACGCACGGCCATCCGGATTCTGCGGCCCGGTTGCTGCCTGCATCACCTCAGTGTGGCAGTCCGCAGGACCCTAAGCGTAGATTAGAGAAGGTAGAGGCGAGTCTGCAATCAAACAAGGAAAGAGTCACAACTCTGCTCAACGTCATCCAGGACCTGGAGATGAGCCATGCAATCAGCAAAGGGTGAGAGACGAAGTTATTCCAAGATTAGCAGATAATAGACAAGTGTGACTGGCGAGCTGGATGTGTTAAAGGTAATTGTGAGAAAATTTTTAGAGCCGAGGCGCTGGAAAAAAAGTGTAGTTGTAGTTTAATTTGATGTATATTTGGTTTTATCTCCAAGCGTAGGTCAATAAGGGCTATAAATGAGCTCTAACCGCATTTATGGATGTGAATGTGAGGCATACTAAAACAATGCCTTTTAAAATCTTTTTCCTTGCCTGCTATTTATGTAGTCGGCGATGTTTTCGGACTGGCCAAGACCTCAGTGACTGTTCCACCTGTCAGAAGACTGCATGTGCTGTCTACAGGTGAGAACACCCAGAGAGACTACTAACCATTTAAAGGGGTAGTTCTCCCAAAATTGACAATTCTGTCATCATTTACTCGCCTTCATGTTGTTTCTAACCTGTAAGGCTTCTTTCTTCTGTGGAGAGCAAAAGAAGATATTTAAAAAATGCCTCAGTGTTTAAAAAAGGAAGTGTCTCAAATGATCTTTTTTTGTGTGTGTGTGTGTGTGTGTGTGTGTGTGTGTGTGTTTCTCAGAAAAAGGTAACTCATGCAGGTTTAGAACGACATGTGAGTGATTAAATAATGACAGAATTTTCAGTTTTGGGTGAACTATCCCTTTAGGGATGAACTTTAGTACTTTATTGTGTTAGCCAATTCAATACAATTAGATTCACATTCCCACATTTCTATAAAAAAAATCTCTGTTTTAACATTGATAATAATAGGAAATGCTACTTGAGCACCAAATCAGCATATTAGAATAATTTATGAAGGTGACACTGAAGACTGGAGTAATGAATGGTAGTGTAAATGTATGTAATTCCAAGGGGAAAAAGAACTATGAAGCATTAGCAATCATAAATAGAATGCTCTCTTTTCTGTTCCCCCTACATTTTCCCTTATCTCTTTCCCACTTTTCTTATTCACTCTTTGGACTAGTGTGGAGTATGACTTCCGTCAACAGGAGAGAAGATTCAAGGAACTCTTCCAGAGTCTGTGCCCATCATCCCCAGAGAGGAGAGAAGGATATGAAAAATCTCTTTCTTTACTCACCTCACTCATTCAGAATCACAAATTACACCAGCTAAATGCGAACATTATGGCCCAAAGCCGATCCGAGAGTCAAACCCAAAGTCAGCCTCAGATTATTTCTCAGATTCAGTGCCAGATTCGGGCTCAGTCTCATTCTCAAACTCAGCCACAGCCACAGCCACAGACTCAGTCTCGGCCTCAGGCTCAGCCACAGACTGTGTCTCGGATTCCGCCTCAGATTCAGTCTCAGTCACAGATTCCGTTTCAGCCACAGGTTCAATCTCAAAATCAGATTGTATCTCAGATTCAATACCAGACTGAGATTATGCCTCAGATTCTGCCTCCGATTCAGATTATGTCTCAGGCTCACCCCCAGAATCAGTGCCTGTTCAAGGCTAAAATCAAAAGGAAGAAATTATGCAGGAAGCTGTTTAGCTGGCTGCCACACAAAGTCCAAAGGAAATGACTACATAATGCCAAGTATCTGATTTTCATGCATGACTCTCAACCCTCTGGTATACAGAGTCACAACTCCTTTTTCTCCTAATGCAGTCGGAAGTCTGACATATTTTGTGGAATGGAGCAATATTACATGGCATTCTGTGACTGAACTACCCAGGAGGATTTAAATTATGAAACTAGTTTTTCTTGGAAAATGAAATTGTACAACATTTACTTTAAAAATTCATTATACTACTTCTCTACAGTTACAATGAACATGATGCTTGCCTTGACTAGTTATGAAGGGTTTTGCACTTAAGATGCTTTTTTAGGACATGACATTATGAGTATATGTTCATCACTTCCTTTTTGATCTTCCAAATGGACAGCTATCATCTATTAAAGCCAGAGGACTGTGATGGGACTGACATATGGCTGAATTTTAGCTAAATAAACCACAGATTCAAGGTTATGCAGCAAAGATGGGTGTTTGCCTCTTTTCTTTCAAATCCAGCCTCTTTTCCTCCTCACACATGCCCAAACATTAATTCGATTTTCACATGAAATAACACATCAGTGTTAATTTACTGTTTTTGATTGATCCATAGTGTTGTAGGTTGCAATATATGTGATTTGGCATATTTCTTTGCACCTCTGTGATATGAGCTTCAATTTCAAAGATTTCAGAAATATTTAAATGTTACACTTTATTCACAATTATTAAACCCACCTTTATATAAAGACATAAGTAACTTGTGAAACCTTGCCTTGTAAATACTTAAGCTCTTAAAATG
>JAFVLL020019155.1:0-25658 GCA_021397915.2 Tor tambroides
TCATCCCAACGTTCAGTCAAAGCCAGAGACAGAGGAGGAGCTCTTCTGCAAACATTAGATGCCTTGTGGACAATGGGAGAGATGAGTGATGAGATAGCACATGCTTTAGGATCTTTACATTGCCATTTTCACAGCTGTAGAGTCTCCTCTAAACGGACTGATAAGGTAATCTCACTGACCTCAAAATCCGAGCCAAGAAGATACAAGCATGTATCCAAATTGGCCCCTAAACTAACACACTCGAGCATAGCGTTTAACTGGGGCAAGGAGGATAAGCACTCAGCATGGGTCTCTTGTGGCCACCCCATTCAGATTCGACCCTCAGCTTTCCTTCAAACGTATACATCTATATGAGAGCCAACGGCTATAGAGAGAGGAACAAACCCCCTTTAAGCACATAATACCCTCCAATTACCCTTCAGGAAACGCTTAATGCACCTGACTGACATAATCAAATCAATAGCATGCGACCCTACGTAAGAATGCTAGAGGCTTTTTGACAATCGGGATGAACATGCAAATCCAACTTAGGAAGCTCAAGCTGTGAGGAAGGGAAAAGACGGCAATTTATTCACTTTACGACTCCGATCAAACCGCATGGAGCCGGTGAGGTAAGCAAGTAAAGTTGATGGGTGTGCACCCAGTGGAGACTTGTCCTCTCGGCTTTGTGTAGTTAACCTTATTGATTAAAGAGCCTGTGATCTAGAGATGCTCTACAGCTTTCTCCGTCTCTCAGCGCCTCATCAAAGAGAACAAACTACAAAGCCATATAGTGAGCAGAATGCAACGTACAAAATGTAATCATACTCTGCCATACATAGGGGAGTCAAACCTACTTAAGTGTCATTTAATGCTTGCAGATGAGCAATGTTTAAACCATTGGCATACGGGACGCAGTTAATGGCAGTATAAACCGATTATACAAAGGTTAAATATGCCAATAAAACGTTTTAAATCTGCATAGAGTAAGCATAAATGACACTGGAATCATAATCACAGGGAAAATGTACAAAATTTGTTTATTGTTATAAATTAACATTGCATACCGGACCAAATACACAATGCATGCTGATTAACATGAAGGAGCAGCACTGAAAAAGTTGAAAATGTACAGTCTTTTTGAAAAAATGACTAAATTAGCAAAAGTAACATAACTTGTGCATGACATCACCATGGGAGCCCAAGGCTTGAAGAAAGCCACTTCAATGTGAAATATGAAGTGAGATATGATGACTTCATGGGGTTACAACTGAATTGGCCAATCAGGCAGCCAAATATGCAGTCCCACTGAAAGGGTCATAAAACAAAAGCTGAGTGAGGAGTGATTTACTTACATCAAATATAAAACACAGAAACGTTTTTACTAATACCATATAATTGCATAACCATAGAAAATTAATATTCAGCATTGTTCTCTTTGCAGGTGTCTCACGACAGCTTTTCAGGTCAAACAGACAAAAGTGTTATTTAATGAAATTTAAAAGGTTATATGCCAGGAATTTCTTAGAAATTCAGCTTTTTAAAGCTGATTTTCTGCCTAATATTTAGGTATAGTTATCCAACAGTCAGCTCTATGAAAGATATTTTAAACAAAACACTTGTGTAATTGTATTCGTGATATATTTATCTACAAAGTGTTGATAATGACCGTTCTTATATTTAGTCGACGTACCCGTCCGATACTGATCTTAAAGGCGCTCTAGCAGCCTACTGTTGCTATGGTTACATCTTCTGGCTAACTCAATTTCTGTGAGCGTCTATTTAACGCACTGACGAACTTGTAAACTAACTTTTGGGGTTACTAAAAGGTTACTTGTAAACACCGTCGAAACAGAAAAAATACAAAATTTTAAGACTTTCTTTGGGGGTTATCTGCTTCATTTTTAATCTCAAATGAAATATGGATCTAAATTACCTCTCCAAATTCGTTAAATTTCGTTGTTCTCCACTAGCAACGCGCTCTTTCAGTTCGTGAATGAACCTTTTTCACCCTGCCGACACGCCGTCTCAGGTCAAACCGCTGTTTCTCTTCAAGACGGAGATAAAAACGATGATGTGAAGAGGTCACGCTCGAGATGAATTCACCTCATCTTCCTCACTGAAAGCGCCGTTTGATTGTGTTAGTCAGACCGATTAATATCACCCCTGTCCTTCATAGCAGATGCCAGTGATTCTCATGCAAATGCTGGCCGATTTTCTACTTAAAGAAACATTTATTTTCTTTAGAGCCGATGTCAGAGCCGTGTGTGAGGGGAAATGAAGATTTGTGAGTGCATCTGCTGTCCTAGTCCAGATGAACGGAGCCGAGTTTGAGGTAGAAGAGCTGAATTATGACCACTCGGCAACAACCAGTTTCACATTCTGAACGTGTATCAATTTCTTTGACAGAGTCCCACAAAACTGAATATATGACGGGGTTAGTCGTCCACTGAAGTCAGAGTCTATTTAAACGGACAGCGAGGAAGATTCAGTAGACGAGAATTCAAGCAGATAAGATCGCAAGGAGAGCGCAAAGTGAAGAGCATGAGGCATTAACTTTAAATTAGCGTAAATTAAATAGATGAAATAAGGTTAATGGATTATGAATGCGCCAATAACATTCTTATTTGCATCTTTTCTCGCTTACACGATAATAATTTACAAACGTTTTAATTTCATTTTCTATTCTGATCTCTTATCATGTGTGGGGAAAATACAAGGAACGCAAAATCAAAATTCAGTCAAATAATAGTATAGCCTAGATGCACAATCATTACAGCTTAAACAAAAAAGTTGAAACTTGACATTGAGGATCAGGTTATCCTGTTTCTAAAGTGAATGCGATATTTGGACTGGCCAGCATCAGCAGCAGCAAATATTTCTACATTAAGCAAAACCACCAATTTAAATCCCATTATCCTAACCAAGCTGGTCGTAAAGCATAACCTCTTTGCGATTCATTAGCAATTTCATCCCGATAACATGAATGGTCTGATTTCTCAATGCTTTGCTCTAACACACCGCACGAAACACATTAGTATTCGTGGCCACATCTCGCACGTAAAGCATCTCTGGGCTGAAATGAATTCATGAAGCACGTTTGTCCACTCACCTACAATCCAGAAGAAAGCTGAGGATGGTGTCTAATGTTCAGTTTAAAAATGTCTCTGCGTTCAGCTCAGTTTTGACAGATAGATCCACATCTGAACGAACGCCGAAGCCTCAAAGGTAGCACCTTCAAAAAAACAATTCTCACAATTCCTCGAAGATTTCTTGCATGCAAGACGATGAATGAACGGTCGCCGCGCGGCTTCAGGTAACTGATCTATGCAGCAAAATTCAACGCTTCGTCTGTCGATACCGGAGGATGGTCATTCACAAGCGCAAATGCCAAGTGCATGGCACATTCCCCCAGTCCTCTGACACTGAGAGCGGCTTGACATCACGCCTTTTCATCAGCAGCTCTCCGTTAGACCGTCATGCACGCGCTCATTGCTCTTCTGTGAAGGTTTTACGCGAGACTGGCACAGGCATCGAAGCCCAGCAGCGTTACAGTAGCAGCGCGTTTAAACCCAGCCCCCTGTGCTAGCACTCACTTACTGCCGGCTCTATTTGCACGTCGCATGTTTTAACTGTTTCATGCACTCAGCAATGGTCATTTTACAAATGCACAACTTAGGTGGTTAGAAATGTACATTTGCATATTTAAGTTTTGAATAATTAAATAACATTGCAACTGTGCTCGCTGAATAGTGCAATACATGTCTCAAGAGTCTGTGTAGACATTATCTGGCACTACAATCTTTTTAATCTAATCTTTAATCTATCTAGCTGCAGTTGCACTAATGAGATTAATTATTTGATCAAAAACTTTCTTCATGATAAACATTTGCATTTGTGTGCAATCATTTTTGTAGCTACTGCAAAAATAGTGCAAATGTCAAAGAAGAATTCTGTGGCTTAATGACTTAAAATACATGCAGACAGATTTTCCTAACAAAGCATTAAAGCATGTTCAAAAACAACATGTATCAAAATCTTAGGATAAGATGTTTTTTGAAGCTCTTGTGATTAGCTATGACCTTTCTGTGCAAATAATTAGCTTTTTTGCAGTGAATACAAGACTCTCTCTCAATATGTAAAATCCATTTACAAGAAAATCTGTTTTTATTGTCCCTTATTTTACAACCAGCTGCAAGCGTGAGGGAAGTGCTAGTCCAGTAGTAATTTTGCTAGACAGTGCCATCTTTGGACAGAAATATGCAATTACCTCATCTAAACCTAATCAACAGGGACTTTGTAGCCTTTCAAACAGGGTATAATTTCATTTTATTGGAACAATTATGGGTCCACAAAATATTATTATCCTTCAAAGTAATGAAAAAATTATGCTGAGTATTAAATAAACAATTATTTAAAAATGTAAGATTACACAATATTGTATTGCTTATTAAAATAACACAAACAAATTAAATCTCTTAATGAATTTAAAAGTAAACAGCCAGAATCTGCATTTTTCTTCCTAGAATAAAAAAGAGGAGCTTAACATTATATAAACTTACACACAACTTTCTCCATCTTTGAAAAAAAGGTACAGTAATAATCTTTAGTATGGCCTTTTGCAGTTTTGCACAAAAAGAATATTGCCATGCTGAATTTGTTTAGTCACAATAATCATGCTTGTCCTTTATATTGTGGATTATTTCTGTTAAAAAAATCATTTCAACAGAATGCTATAATTAATCATATATTTAGAACTGCATAGTCACAAATCACTGTTAGCTATTCCTGTCTGTGCTGATGCTCATTTCAGATACAGTGTGAATGAGGAGAATATTTCATTCAGATAGGTGCTCTATGAGCCAAATTTTGCTTCATAATGATCGATGCTGCTGCTTTCCATGAATAAACATGCATCTATATATAATCACAAGAGTTTTCCTTAAGCATTTCCTTCCAGAGGAATTTAAAGCTGAAACTTGTGTTTCATCGAATATGAAATACTTTCCAGCATCACAGAGCCATATAAACCCGACAAAGGATATTTGGCTGTCAGAGAGGATTAGTGGGCCATTAATAGCCTCTTTCTACAGTAAACGAGATATTGCATCATCAATTCCTTTTTACAGGCTACATCAATCTTTTCCCCATTCTTTTTAGTTTATGGAGGGAAAAAATATTCTCAGATCTGACAGCAGGGAAAGTTGCTGGAGGTAATAGAATAACCACAGCGAGACGCTGCAGAATTTTGTCACATCTCCCAGCTGCACATCTGTCGCCGAGTCTTTTAAAGTGGCATTCCACAATCGATAGTTTGATCGGTTAGCTCAAACAGAAATGGATTACACATTGGCCTGTCTTCTGCATCTTTATACTTAAAAGGGGACATTGCGGGAGCACTTATTCCATGATCCATCAATAATTTAGAGTGGGAAAAGAACCGGTGGCAGCCATCAAAAGTATTGCAAAACTGCCAGAGGAGAAGAGCGCATCTACCAAGTCTTGTGTAAGTATAGCCTACTAAAAGCTGTGTGTACTCTTAGAGGCAGGGTCAATATCTGGAGGGCGTCCATATTGAAATTCCACTACACTAACTCTCAAATGCATCTTAGTCATCCACTGGTAATCAAATATAGGTTTTTTTCAATACATTATTCACTGTTCTGTTGAGAATAAGTAGTATGTTTAAATAAAAGGGAATTGGATTTGAATTGCAAAGATAAAGCTCAATCCAGTTAGACTGAGCTGAACTCTCATCTGCATAAAATGAGAAAAACATTGTTTTATCTGTATGCCATTAGTGGTGCCAAAAAGTTCTGTAGAAACTTTACTCTACAAATCTTTTATTTATCAATGCATTTATCTGCCGGAGCCATTGTTTAGTGGTTAGTGCACAATCTCTCTCTCTCTCTTGGCATAATTATATGGATTCTCTCGACTAAAGACAAATAAATAAATAATTGTGTTTTTATGGGTCTGTAAACAAGGTATTTAAACACGCACCAGTATCAGGCCAGATTCTCTCACATTCCTGAGGCTGCAATTACTCAAGCTCAAGCCGATGAAAAGGAAACGTTTGACTTTGGCCATTTGAAGTCAGCAGTGACAGATGTGTGTGAATGGAGACTGCAGCTGTGTACTGGAGAACACATGTCCCGTGTTAAAACCACTGCGCCGCTTGACTCAAGGTTGAGCTCAAGTGCCAGCCTTGGAACGAATGCTATAATTGGTACAATCCATGAAACATTATCCCTGTCTGACCTTGGCCGTGGTTGTACAATCTGAGCCTAATTACTGATGATTGCTGGACTCCGAGGGGCAGTGAACGCGCCCAAACTGGGTCCAACTTCCAGATGGTGAAAAAGTGAAATGGATCTGAAATATTACACAAGACTCACTTCAAATATGTCAATTATGTTTGCTAGAGATCATTAGGGTAATAACAAGTGGAAGTACTTCAAAAAAGATCAATGATTATTATTAATATCAGTCACTTCTCATTTTGTTGGTGTAACAAAATCATCAGATCATAAAAAAACAAACAGTATACATTTCCAGATTCTCACGAAATGCAAATATTCACATACTACATACACATTACCTTCAAAGTTCAGGGTCAGTAATTTTTTTTTTTTTTTTTAAGAAATTCATTCTTTTATTTCACATGAATGCATTAAATTGATCAAATGTGACAGTACAGACAACTGTAATGTTGCGAAAGATTTCTATTTCAAATAAATGCTGTTCTATTCTTCAAAGAATCTGGAAAAATATCAGTTTTTAAAGTGTTTTCAACATTGATAATAAGAAAAATGTTAAGCACCAAAGCATTATATTAGTGTGATTTCTGAATGATCATGTGGCACTGAAGACTGAAAATGCAGTCTTTGCCATCACGGAAATAGACTACATTTTAAAAATGTATTTGTCACGTGTGTGTCTTGTTTCCCCTCCTCGTGTGACCTTATTTGGACTTCCTGTTCCATTCCTCGTTTTGTTATTATTAGTTAATCTGTTCCCAGCCTTGTTTAATTATCTAGTTTGCTCCTTTGTTCCTGTCCCTTTAAAAGTCCTTAGTTTTCCCCTAGTCTTGGTCCTGTCTTGAATCGTAACTTTGTTTGATTTCTCTCTGTCGTTGTTTTTCTTTATTAAACGTATTTTTGATTATATCTTGGCTTCCTGGATTCCCTTAGGAGACGGCTCGTTACAGTATTAAGATAGAACAGTTATTTTAAATTCTAATAATAGTTCACAATAATTGATCATATAAATGCAGCCTTGATGAGATAAAAAAAAAGCTTCTTCCAAAAACATTAAAAAATAAATATATATTCATGCTAAAATATTTAAAATGCATATTTTAATAGTAGACAATATACATTTTTGAAATTAAATTACACAAATTATCCAATAATCAATACCTATAAATTTAGAAATATCAGTAACCAATATGGTATGAAAATATTGCCCCTCTTCAGTATTATATCAAGGATAATGGTTTAAGGTTAAAAAAAAATTGAATTATGTGCAACAAATTTACACAAAAGCTCTAGTTCTCATTGTGGGTTTCTATACTGATGGATGGTGTTTCCTAGTGTTTCCTTGGTATCTAAATGCCGCTCCTCTACAGCAATGTCCACTGAACCCTCCTTCTATCCTCCCTCTCCTCTTTATCCTCTCTGGCCATTTAATCCTATGCGGTGGATGTAAATCGATTAGCCCATAACTCACACACACACCTCTCCTGTCAAGGATCTCCATTAAACCCCTGGGATTCTGCCACGTGTGTGTGAGTTTGTATATGTACAGCGCCACGCCAGCTGCCCGACTCGACATGCTCAGCACCACACCGAACAGGCAAACAAAAGTGGGAGTCATTGCTCACTCTGGTGACAGCTTTCTGCTGCCATGATGTGCCGCCGCGTCTCGCCAGCCATCCGCCAAGGAGAAAGCTGACAGACAGCGCCCAAAATGAGCCTCCATCCACCTTAATGTCAGTCTGTGCAATGTATTTGCAATCCAAATGCATTTCGAGGCCAAGGTGAAGGAACTAATTGCAGGAATTAGATGGCGTAAAGCGACTATTGTAATGTTTATCCGTCAGAGAGGATGTGGCAAGACAAGAGCATGGGTTTTGGGGGTTAAACTGCATTGTATTATGAAACGGTGCGATTCCACGCTATGCGCTGAGCCGATTTCGATTTGTCGGGTGATCAGCTCAGTGGGCGAGTCAGACGCAGGGGCGAGAGGGAAGCGTGCTGAGAGTAATGCAGGGCGATGGCCTGCTGCAAGACCACTGCTCATCCGTTTGCGGATCAAAGTGCTCACATGCCGTAATTTTGTAGCGAGCTGAAAGGTTTCAAAGCGGCTCTAGCTTTGACGCTCCATGGCGTCTCATCTCCCCCCTTCTCTTGAGGCATCTGAAAGCGTCACAAGGGCAAGCGTGACTCCGTCGGCTCAGCGGGAGACCCATTCCTCCTATCAGCTCAGCCGTGGCACTAAGCTCACACAACACACACCAGCCATAACAACAGCTGATTCTTATACACACATAGAGCACTTTAGAACATTGGCTCAATCTGTGATTATGACTGCGTGCTATTGATGCGAAAAGTAGTGCTGAGTTTCTGGCCTCTTTTGGAGTAAACACGCACTCGGTCGACACACTTCAGGAGATACTGAGCATTTTCACCTGCATGACATAACAGACAGTTCAACTACAACTATCATGGGTTTAGGAAATTCTTATGACAAAATGAAGCAGTAAGCCATAAGAGGATGTGTGAAGCTCGGAGTTTAAACCTCTAAACTGTGGTAATGCACATTCAATTTACTTATTGCTTTAATACAAAAGTGCCAGCAGCAGTGTGGTGTTTTTTAAATTAACATGAATTAAGCATAAACCATCTAATTAAGCATCCGCCAACTAATATTGTTCAACATCCCAAATGGCAAAATAGCAGCATGGTGCATTAATATAGAATGTGGCATCAGTGTGTGTTTAAATAGTAATTTTACACCAGTTCCAAAAACAGCTTGTCCATTGAGAATGAATTGGAACCAGAGTAATTAGGCTTAATAAAATAGTTACAAGAATATGTACATAACGGTTCAAAAGTTTGCGGTCATTAAGATTTTTAAAAAAGAAATTAACACTTATATTCAGCAAGGATGCATTAAACTGATAATTAAAAAAAAAAAGTTTCTTCAGCACCATTTCAGAATTATAGAGCATAAGATACCAAACTTTTGAACTGTAGTTTTCATATAACTAAAAGGAATAATTCACCTCAAAATAAAAAAACAAAACAATTATCATTTACTCACCTTATGTTGTTCCAAACGACTTAATTTATTTTGTTCATGCTCCCTAATATTTAAGCTTGGCTCATTAAGATGGAACCAATGGCCTTCACTATCACTTATTTAAGATTTAAGAGCTTCAGTAACTTTCGTTCTGATCCTTACACATAGCTATTCTGAAGACACAAGTCACATAAACTACTTTTATAGTGACTGTTTTGGGATTTTTTTTCCTTTAATCACACTCAAAACATGTCTTTGTTGCACTGTGCAAATTTCTTTCAATTTTCTCCTTTTGTGATCTATGGAAGAAATAAAGTCATGCAGGTTTGGAACGACATGAGAGTAAATGACAGAATTTTTCATTTTGGGGTGAACCATCTCTTCATAGATCAGGATTTTCTTTAATTCTGTATGTCATTGTGTCTGGGTGGTATTGAGTTTCTCGATTACACTGTCTCTTTTGACAGAGAAGGCAACTGCCATGTCCTAACACATGCACACACAGACTATGATCCATGTGTGTGGCAAAGTGGCTGGGGCAGAACCTCTGCTCACTGAATGGATCATCTTTGTGTAGCGACAGTTGTTTTTTGTGGTAGCATGGATGCACGGACACACACAGGCCTGTCAGAGCAGTCAGTGGCTGCAGGGCTGACATACATTTATTACACACACACACACACACACACACAAGTGTTTCTCCCCTTCTAATGGCCCACTCAAGGAGGAAGCCTGTGGGTCGCTTCATCATAAACTACACTAACAACTAGCTTTCTGTTAGCCTGTCAGTCTGTACAGGTAGAGAGAAAGAATGGGTCTATCTAAGCAATATCTAAAGACATCATGATTTCTCCATTTATTAAAAAGTATGTTGGAATCTGAATTAATGGGATAATTCACACAAAAATTTAAATAGCTCATTCTCATGTTTGTCCAAACTGTATGACTTACATTCTTCAACACAAAAGAAGATATTTTAAACAAAAAGATGCATGAACAACATATCAAGCAGGGTTTAGGGCTGCCAAGCTTCAAAAAGATTTATTTATTTATTTATTTATATCAATCGATACTAAATATTTGTGCATGCTTATTTTTGCATTTAGATTATCTTTGCTGTTATGCACCACACACTTATGGTTAATTTTTAAAAACACTAAAAATTTAATGACATTGTTAATTGCAAATCTCTTTTAAAAACTGCACATGATGTTTTTATTTTTTTATTTATACATATACAAAATAGTGTAGAATTTTTAATTTGACAATTAAAAGTGGGTTTGGGTTTTTAAAGTGCAGAGCATTCAATAAGTTGTATAGTCTGAAGGTCCATATGACACATCTACATTTCTTAATCCATGTTTTTTTTGGTTTTTTTTTTTTTTTTTTTTTTGGGGGGGGGGGGCATTTTTTTTTTTTGGGGGGGGGGCATTAAAGATGTTCCATCAGCTGAACAATCAACTCAAGGACAATGCACCAACAATAAAATCTACTGAATGGATTATACTTCTAATTTAGGTGAACTGTGCCTTTAAGAGATGGGAGGAATTTGAGCTTCATGGACCCTGGTCACTTCTGTTAGAAAAGCGCACCTTGACCATTCTTCAGAATTTCTACGCCTGTATCAATGAAAGAAAGTCACATCTATTTGTAACAACATGACAGTGAGTAACAGCATGTCAGAATTTATATGGCAACTCTTCCTTTAAGTGGACATTTAGCATCGATCAATGTGTTTTGAAGAAACACTTACGTCTACTCAGTCTCCAGTCTGCAACTGTCAGGGGCCCGTCTGAACCGTTCACCTTTCTGAGCCTCTAACTTGTTTCCATGGCTAAATCATCTTTCTCTACCCATCTGATCAGGAATGAAAGACCCTCACGCTCAACAGAGAACAAACATCATGAAAATGCTTTGATGTGAAGCCCTCTGGAGACCTTCAGTTACTTCTTCAGAAAACAAAATGCAGTTCTCCGTCTCTGTTGTGTTCTCACAAACACAAGAGAGTCTGTAATTGCCAGCAGGGTGTGAGTTCATGCGCGCCTTTGCGTGTGTATGTCGTGATACATATCGCGCTGAAGTGTTTATTATTGTTTTTGCCCTTGCTTGAAGGCGTCTGACTGACAGGGGGCGGAGGGAACTCGCAGCAGCGCCGCGTTCTCGCACATCCAGTGCGTGGGAGAGAGTGGCGGGCCTTGTCAACTAGCGGTGCTAGCAGAAACAACGACGACAACGGAGAGACTGAACCACACAGATGGCCGAGCCTTCAACACAGCGCTGCCATCCATATCACATAAACATCATCCACACTCCTACCAGAGAAGATCATGATGGAAAAAAAACAATTAAGCACGCCACTTTCGCAGCAGAGTCATTTACACATTTCAGCATTTGCGATGATTCATTTTCACAAAAGATTCCTGGGGCTCCAGACAAAAATGAAACATTTAGGAGTCAAATTACTTTTTTAGTTGACAAATTAGAGAATCACTCAACTGTTCAGAAGTACTATAGCTCATCAAATACATAGCTTATTACTTTAGCTTTTAATAAGTACCAGTAGTCAAACAATCAACCTTAAAAAAATGTCACAGTAGCCTAATAGTTGTCGGTTCATTTTGAATCGCAAATAACTGACCAAGGACGGTCATTGGACGGTTGTAAACTCATTACTTATTTTGTTTTATGTATACTGTGTATACGTTTGTTGTCTATATTGTGTCATGTTGGTAATACTAAATGTTGAATTATTGCAAGACCTGTAAAGAAATGCAGTTTCACTCTCCCAGAGTGAAAAAAAAAAAATAAATAAAAAATAAAATTAATTGTAGAAACCGTTTTCACTCAGAAATCGCTAAATTTCACGCAAAAACAGCTAGTAGCACGTTAAAATAAACATGGAATTTAAAAAGCAGAAAGACTGAAATACTAATTTCTTGTAAAATACTCTAAAAAACTAATTTTTCTGTCTAGGTTGAACTTGAAATTTAATGACTCATTCAAACCGATTAAAAAAGATGAATCTTTTTTATTGACTTAGTTCATAAGAGTCATTTTTCATGAATCAGATGTGATGACTCTTGCTGCGTTTATTGTTTACAGCATGAAACCATGGCACACAAAGGACAATATTTGACAAAACTGCACTTGAGTGCACAAAAATCTTTGAATAACCAGATTGTCGTGCCTTTTTATTTTTTGTCGCATTTAAGTCTGCATGCTGCAATGGCACACAAACATGCCTACATACACACAGTCATATATTCAAAGATATGATCTCTAAAGACAATAGATAAACTTGCCTCACCAATTCTGATAAACACGCGACACAAGCGCTTGCAAAAATTACACGCACGATAAATTGGCCCCCATTTTAATAAGATGCTTATCAGAACGTGAGTCTCTGGGAAATGACTATGTGTTTGCCTGGCTCTCTCATTTTGATAATGTATTTGATTTTAATTAGATGTATTTCCACACCCTGCTACGCCAAACACCTCTCAATGTAGCGGCGTCTAGCGTAGCGGGCGGAAACAGGCGTGGGCACGTCCCAGCGATTCTGCACGGCTCCGGCCAAATCAGACGCTCGGCTATTAAGCAGAACCACAACGCTTAATAGGGTAATCTCCTGTTGATTTTGTCATTATGTCCCCCACAATCAGTAATGAGGCGTAGTGTGCATACTAATAAACTACTTTGCATATTAGCGAGGAGTTGTGAATTGCTGCCATTCAAAAGGCTCTTTTTAAAATATATTCCTCTATAAAAAAGAACTTCACATCAGTGACACACAGGTTACATCTGAAACACCTCTAGAAGGGCACAAAGTCATCCCTTGACTGGTACTTTTTCTGCTAAGTCACTTAAAAAAGCATCTGCCGACAACTTGAATGTAAATGTATATGACATCCAGGCCTTCCTCTATAAACATTGCCATCTTGTTGTTTTGCCTGGGGTTCAGTTGTTGATTTCCATTTCCCAGATGGACTAACTTAAGAACAAAATTTGTTTTCTTGGAAGCTTAGAAGAAAGAAGAAAACATACAGAGCATGCAGACACAGTCTTGACATCTCTCTGCTCGAAAGATAAAGAAGTGGGGGGAGAAAAACACTCTTTCAGGGATAATTCTGCAAAAAAATATATAAATAAATAAACTTTTGTCATCACTCATACTCATTTGTTCAAAACCTTTACTGCTCAAAGTTGGGTCTGTATGATTTTTTAAAATGTTTTTCAAAGCAGTGTTTTATGTTTTCTGAGGCTGAATTTATTTGATTAAAAATGCGTAAAAATAATAATATTTTTTTAATATTGTGAAATATTATAATTAAAAAAATGGTTTTCTATTTTCACATATTTTAAAATGTAATTTATTCTGGTGATGGCAAAGCTAAATGTTGTTATTATAGCCAATATGTTGAAAGCAGTTGCTGCTTAATATTTTTGTGGCAACATGATACATGTTTTTCCAAAAATCTTTGATGAATAGAAAGTTTTAAACAACAGTATTTATTTGAAAAGGAAATCTTTTGTAATATTATTAATCACTTTACTTTCACTTTTGATCAATTTAATGTGTCCTTACTGAATAAAAGTATTAATTTCTTTATTGCAAAATTGTATTTTAGATATTTAAATAATTTATTTAAATTAGATTTGATTTTATTTGCACATGCTCATTTAAATTAACTGATGGCAAAGGTAATCTTACTGATGGCACTTATCTTAAAAACCAATCTTAAGTGAATCTCAAAATGAATATCCATTTTTATAGTTCTGACACAAGCTCCAGAATCAATTGATTTGATGTTATCTAACGCAATGACATTCATACATTGTAAGTGTTTAAATACTTTTTTGAGGCCAAATACGCAAGAAACAAAAATGCACATTTTACTGTTTTAATGCCTAAATTCACTTGTAGCATTCAAAATGTAGCGACTGACTTTGGTTTTATTTAATTTGACAAAATTGGTACAATTCAGCCAAAATCATTTCTACACACAAGTCATATGGACATTAAGAACCGTAACCGAGCATCTATAAACTATACAATATATTAATCCATGGTGCTCATGCGAGCAAGATAAGTTCAAACCCCATCATCTTCCTATCATTTCCTGTCTGTATACCATCTACTATCAAAAAAGTGGCAAAAAAAAAAAAAAAAACCTGACAGGTTATATTTCAGCTTTTCCCCATCAGACAATGATTGCCAGTTTTTAATTAAGCATGTCAATGTTTGCAGTGCCCTCCATAACCCAAGTGACACTGAGCTCAATTAATCTTATATAATTCCATCTCTCATGAGCAGAGCCAAAGGACACCAGACACGCCCTATCACAAATTCATCCCATTACCTTTTCGTTAAACCCCCAAAAATGCCAACAGACATGAATTACTCATTTCATCTGGCTAATATCCCCCACCAAGGGATGCGGAACGCACAGAGGACGAGACAATTGCATTCAGCATTACGTGTCACTGCTCTCCATCGCCAGGGGAACTGATGAAGGTTTACTCGCTCGCGAGACTGATGAAGGTTTACTCGCTCACGCCGTCTCCCAAGACAGGGATTTAGACCTCTCGTCCGCCCGTCCCGAAGACACCACAGACAGCTGCTGATACTTTAATCCCACCTGGCCTTTCACTCCCGACCCAGACCAAAGCCTATGCAGATAGGAGGATGTAAATGGAGGGTGGAGGGATAAAGAAAGGAAGGATGGCGGGGATCAGGACGTGACAGAGTCATTAGAGCTGGCCTCATCCGTCACGGTGCCGGAGAGGTAGATGATAAGGACGTGGGTCATGGTTAGACATGTGACAGGAAGAATGTCAGAGGGCCTTGCAGGAATCTAAACAGCAAGGAAATGTGGCACATTGTGACCTCTTGGCGACAAGATGGGATTTATTTGCCAAAAAATATATACGTATATTTCCATAGTATTACTACTACTGATATAAACATTAAACCAAGACTGTGAAATATATAATATTATGGCTCCGTAATTTGAACATTTAACAGTAAGTCACAATTAATAGCGCAAGAAAATCCTTGCATTAAAACATTCAATTTAATTTATTTTGAGGAATGAATGCACACTACTTAGGATCTCAAAAAGAAGTTTCATAGTTTTTTTTTTAAGTAATTAAAAAATAGATAGTACTGGTCAAAAATAGTAGTGTTCAAAATAGACACTTTCTGCTTGTCAAACTAAAAGTGTTGTCACATAGACTTTCATTCACTGAAGGCCCATTCATCCACATGGAAGCAAACTCAAACTGTATGACATTCATACAATTTTAAGTGTTTAAATACTTTTTTGAGGCCAATCATGTATAAGAAATTTGCAAGAAATAAAGATGTGATGTGTTATATTTAAAGGGATAGTTCACCTAAAAAAGAAAATTCTGTCATTAATTACTCACTCTCATGTCATTCCAAAGACCTTTGTTCTTCTTCAGAACACAAATTATGATATATTTGATGAAATCCGAGAGCTTTCTGACCCTCCATAGACAGCCACGGAACTACCATAGTCATGAGACAGAAAAGTAATGAGGACATCGTTAAAATCAGTGGTTCAACCTCAGTTTTATAAAGCTACGAGAATACTTTCTGTGTGCAAAGAAAACAAAAATAACAACTTTATTCAACAACTTCTTCTCTTCCGTGTCAGTCTCCAACGTGCGTTCATGAGAGTACCACGATGCTTGTATGTGGGCAACCGGCATTCTGATGTAGAACATTCATCTCTCTTAATTCATCATCTGTATATTCTAGTTCAAATAAGTAAGGCAGGGCAAAAAAATAGTCATCCTCTCTGTCAAAATCTTCAGACATGTTTATGAAGACTGTTGTATGCACAGCGTCTTCCTCTGCTTGTAAACGAGGCGCAGATCATGTGGGTTCTATGTCAGAATGCCGGCTCCTGCGTCAGCAGCATCACTCGCAACTCTCGTGAACACTCGTCGAAGACTGACATGGAAGAGAAGAAATTGTTGGATAAAATCATTATTTTTGTTTTCTTTGCGCACAAAAAGTATTCTCGTAGCTTCATAAAATTAAGGTTGGGGGAAAATTAAGGACTATTTTAAAGATGTCCTTACTACTTTTCTGGGCCTTGAACGTGGTAGTTCTGTTGCAGTCAGGGTCAGAAAGCTCTCGGATTTCAATATTTTAATTTGTGTTCTAAAGATGAATGAAGGTCTTTCAAGTTTGGAATGACATGAGGGTGAGTAATTAATGACAGAATTTTTGGGTGAACTATCCCTTTAATATGTTGTCTGAAATAAAACAGAGTTAAAGTGCGCAGCGACTACAAAAAAAAAAAAAAAAAAAATCACTGATCACTGTAGATTCAGAAACCACATTCTTTTAAGATCCACCTTCATGAATCACAGGAATGTGTGGTGTGAGGGAGGCAACAGCAAAATACAGGGCGAAAAGTCTGATTACACCCTGCCTATGATGTTCTTAACTGAATGACTCATGCATCAGAATGAACAAACTAACAAACAAACTTTTGGTCACATCAAGAAGCAAAATAAAACTTTAAATGCTTTGGAATTCAATAACAGAAGCTATAAAATACAACAGAAACTATAAAACATGAACACAAAAAACATGAAATGAGAAATGTAAAAATGTTTAATAATGTATAAAAATATATAAACATATACATTTATATTATATATAAATATCAAAATAAACTAAAACACAAATTTATATTGGACTTAAAAACACCTAAAAAAGAGAGAGGACCATGACATGCCACTGATGTGCTTTTCTGCTGTGTTCGTCCTCCTCTGGGTCTCTCTATAAAAGTCTTCCTGCAGCACATTTAAATTTAAATTAGATTCATTCCAAGTTTCATTTTTAATCATGCATTATTCAAAATAAAATCATTCCAAAGCACCACTAATGTATCCTGTAGGATGGCTTTCTGGACTATCATTATCTATAAAAACAACATTAAAAATGTACGCCACGCCTTAGGACTAGCTCCCAAATCTCTCTTATCCTGACCATAAGAGAGCAAATACGATTTAACACTTTTATCATCTCAAAGTTCTCATGAGCAAAACCGTTATATGACTCCTTTGGGAAAAGGAATCAAAGTTTCTAGATCTGCTGTTTCTTCAATGATAAACGGCATTAGTGCTAAGATCAGTATTTATGCTTGATTTAAGTTGGCAAATAGTAGTCTAAGGGCTCATAAATGCTGAAAGACTGTGTTTAAAACATAATAAAGACTTCTGAGGTGACAAATATTGAATAGGCAAAGCACTAACAAAAGGATTTAATAAGAAAAGACAAGAAAGCAAGCAAGCAGAAAAAAAGAAAACAGCCAGAGCCAACAAACAACACTATCATTTTTGATCACTCAGCCTTTGCTGAAGCCCTGTACTTCATAAAATACCACTAAAATATAACCCCAACCCCTCGTGCTGTCCAGAGACAAGCCTTAGATGGTTTTGATGTCTCTCCTCACCCATCAAAGCCTTTTTAAGCGCCTACAACGTCAGCACTCCTCCGTACACTTCTAACATGCCCTCGCGGGTCACTGTGGTCACAGGATATGTCAGGTAAGATGTATTTAAAACTCTGAAGTTCAGTCATTTTCAAAGTAAACACTAAAGTCAACAGAAAGTTAGGATCTGGAAGTTTCTCAGAGCGGGACTGTTATGTCTGATATTCTCTCTACTTGTGGGAGGACTGTGAACATGTGTGTCACAAAATAACTGCACTGTTATATCTGCCTACCTCAGTGTTTCCTCTCTGAACCTCAACACTCGTATAATAGAGACAAAATATGGGATCTGTATATAAAATGTAAAAAAAAAAAAAGTAATTTTGGTAATTTTCTGCCAGGATATTATCCATTAATTTTTCATACTAGTTTTAAGTGTTTAAACTGTACAACACAATGCAACAATGTGCATAACTGCATTATACATAAATGCCATTATATAGCTAAAAACTAGATGCTAGAAATGCATCAAAAAGTTTGAAAAATGTGTCAATAAAAATCTCAGCAAAGCAACCCTCTATTCAGAAGAAACATTCTGGGAGACTCATCTACTGTAGAATAAGCTGAGTTTTGCTGCTGAAGCCAGCTATTCATTCTTTTTATTTCTTTACAAAGCACCAGAGCATCTTTCTAAAAGCCTAATGTATGTAGATGTGTGAGGCTGAGCAACAGTGAGAAAGGAGAAAGGAAAAGTTATGAATCCCCTGTACCGCAGCGTGGTGAAGTAACATCCATCTCTGGACTCACAGCATCTGCCAATATGAGGAATGGACCAGAGGCCCCAAAACCTAAATCACCAGCACCAATGTGATCACCATTACTACACTGAGATCTGAAAATGCTAATGATCGACACCAAAGGCACATTACACCAGATGAGCTTCCCTGGACCATAAAGTTGTCATAAAATACGTAGAAAGCTTATTTCTGTCCATGCAAACACAAAACTTTAATCTTTTTTTCTAATCTCTAGCTTAGAAGCTTGTGTGTGTTTGGGGGGATTGTTCTAAGTTGGGTTAAATTTTTCTTAACAGTAAATTTTCAGTCAGAATAAGAAATGCACCGCTTCTATAAAAATTCTGGTTTGCGGAGTGCCTCAGGGTTCTATTTTAGCACCTACTCACTTTTCAATATGCTTCCCTGGATTCCATGGTGTTTCATTCCATTGCTACGCTGATGATACGCAAATTCACCTGCCTGTGGCTTGAAACAATTAGACTAATTTAAATTCTCTGCTAGTGTGTTTGGATGAGGTTGAATTTTGTCTTTCATAAAAACTTTCTCTTTTTTCAATGCAGCTAAGACAGAAGTTATTGACTTTGGCCAATCAGATTTTATGGGGAGGGAAAAAAAAGATTGAGCTTGAATATCTGAATTCTTTTGTTTTTCCTCGTGTGTGGAATTTGGGTGTGGAGTTTGACAGTTGTCTAAAATTTGACAAATTAACTCTGTAATAGGTTCTAGTTTTTTCCATCTTTATTTACTTGCTAAAATTAAGCCATTCCTCTCTGAGAATTCTTTGGAGGTTACAATCCATACTTTCATTACATTTTGGCTGGATTGCTGCAACTCTCTTTATTAAGGTATATCTAAGTCTCAAATTTCTCGCTTACAAGTGGTTCAAAATGCAGCAGTGAGAATTGTGAAGGGATGTAAGAAATTTGCTCATGTCACTCCCTTCTGAAAGCATTACACTGGCTGCCGGTTTATTACAGAATTTTTATTTTTTAATTTTGCTGCTTATACACAAATTATTAAATAATCAAGCACCTACAGTAGCTACCTGGCTAACTTACTCAACCTCTGTAATCCCTCAAGAAGCTTAAGATCTTAGGATAAATACTTCCTCAGAACTCTAAATTCCTACTACTCAGTCAAGCTTTTGCAGTGGCAAGCCATGCATTATTGAACAGCCTGCCAAACTATTCCTACCTAATATATATATATATATATATATAAAAAACACATTTGAAAAATGAATAGGCCTATTTATATTTGCCCATTGAATTACTTGAATTTGCTCCAATACTGTGGTAAATGCTTCATATTAAAAATGCTTCATCTCAATGCTTCATGCCTAAAAACACCCCTTACCCATCATAAAACATCCAGAAGGAAGGTCTGCTGAATAAAAAAATTGAGCAACAATCCAAAATAGCAGTCCAGCAACACTAATCTTACTGTCATCACGTTTGTCCCACTATTACTGTAGATTTATTGGCCATTGCTGCTCTAACACAGGTTCAGTCCTATTCCCAAAACTCTCATCTAGTTCTACTGCTACAGAAAGTGTGTCCCATCTGAACCTGGTTCAACTTTACTGACCCGTTAAACATTTATGGAGCTGTCAGGCACAAAAAGGGCAAACTAGAGGAAAGCCAGGCTCAGCTGGGTGTCGAGGAGGACATACACCTCCAAAGCATCTCTAGCAGTTATCACTTTACAGCCATTAACAGGGAACAGGGGGAAAATGGCCTTTAATTGGCCAGTTAATTGCAGCATAAATTTGAGTGGTGAGAGGCCCAATCAGACAGAAATTGTACCCTCTGATGGAGCTTCTCAGCTGGGTTGGCATAGCCAGCAGTTATCTGCAGATGGACATCAACTTGACCAAACCCACAATTAAAATGACAGCAAGGGCTCAAATAACAACAAAGGGCTAAATTCAACTCCATTTAAAACTTTTATGAAGTTTTGCCACACACTCACCAAAAAACCATATGTCAATAAATACATACAAAACACTAATATACAAACTGTATCACAATTCATTGACTATAGCTATTAAACAAACCACACAGACTCCGAATGTCTTGAAGCTCTCATATGACAGCAATACAGATGTCAACAAAGTAGGCTACAATAATACTTTAAATCATTACTATATTCACGGCATTTACCCTGTACTTCAAAGAAATCGACTATCATGCAAGCTACGAGCATGGAACGTAAAGTATAACTAATGTTTGTATCATGATATGTTTTGGTACTTCAGTGGTTTGTTTACTGTTTTGATACTATGCTGTTAGGAAAACTTTTACTTACAATTGAGTCGTGAGCTGTCACGTGCAGGTGTTGATCCTACTAAAGATTTATTTCTTCACCGCTGTCAAACGGTTGGATGGTTTGGCAGGTTTGGTCACAGCTGATGTTGGGTAAATGTCCAGTATCCACATAATCCAGCTCATGTTGTTCGTTATATTCCAAAATATAGCATTTCTGCAGTATCACGGAGTGAGAACACGCTCCAAACAATTCGGTAAACTATTGGAACCATTAACAAATCACAGAAAAGAACTGCCTCAAAAGAGTCATTCATTTACGAAACATACATCGATTCGCTAATTCTGATTCTAAACAAATAGCGGATGTAGCATACTCTTTCATTTAGCTTAAATTTTAAGCTAAGGTTTTACCTGCCAATTCATAAACTTGAAGTGGCGTGAAACATTTATTTATTTATTTATTTATTTATTTATTTATTTATTTATGCTAAAGTGTAATTAGAATTTTTAATCGCCTTTATAGTATTACAGTTTGAACAGTGAAGATAACTTTTTTAAAGTCAACTTAAAATATTAGTCTGGTAGACTTATAGTTAACTAAAACCATAAAACACATTTTTGTCACTTGAAAAAAAAAAAAAAAAAAAAAAAAAAAAAAAAAAAATATATATATATATATATATATAAACATTTATTTTATTTCATGCAAGGCAACATTTCTCATTTTCATTTAGTTAAAAAAAAAAAATTTACTAAAACTTTAACTAAATCTAAAATGAAAATGGAAAAAAAAAAAATCAGAATATTAAGTCTTAGTGAATTCCCCTTTCAAACTTTTAACCAGGGTAGTGTTTGTGAGCTCATGTTTCTGGGATAACCTAAAGGATTCCTTGTCACTTGCATTTGTCCTAGTGCCAGCTAATTTCCTACCATTTGGAAACGGAGAAATAGTGATGCCCCGTTTGGAGAATGGAAGCTCTGAAGCCATTGCATTGCAGCAGCCTTTCAAGTTTTTTGGACGCACGCACAACCAGACCTTTGTAAGCATTTTAGTTGCTCTTTTCGCTATGTATGTGGAGTTGGTTTATCTACTTGCATCAGAAACAACAAGTCTCTTTATATGAGTACAATTAGTAGATTTAATTTGCTCAGACGTTGATATCTTTATGGACGAGCTTTTGTAAATGTGCAATTCAGAGGACTGCTGATTTGTGGAATTAGCGAGTAGGAATTGTGCCTAATGCTTCCTCTTCATTCTGTCACCATACATTTCCCCTCCCAACACGTGCAAATGTCTTGTCCAAAATTTTAGGTCAACAACAATGGCCATCTGACTTTTACTGAGCCGCTGTCTGACTACATGCCCCTTGTGAATTCTGGAATGGACATCGTTGCTCCTCTCTTGACAGATACTACCCTAACATAACTTTTGTTGCTACATCAGCTTTTGTGGCTACCTGGGATAGTGTGCCATACCATGATGGTGGAGGGGTAAGACCGAATTGTTGTTTATCAGTAAATTAGCGTTGTCCTTGAAAGGTTTTTAATGCTTTCTGTTGGTATTTTGAAGGTGGTCACGTTCCAAGTGGTTTTAGTCTCCAATGTCCATCGCTCTTTCATCCTCATCAACTATGGGGACATTGCAGAGACAGAACAAATGTGGCAGGTGAGTGGTGACAGGTCTTTGTAGACTTTGCCAGTGAGACAAATGACAAGGCATTTCCCTTGCCTTCACTTGCGTGGATTCTGCGAGAGACATCATTGCTCCTCTTTGGACTCGCCTTGACAATCGACGAGGTGGAACTATCTCCTACAGAGAGGATACAAGCAATGCTGTACTGGCACGAGTCACTGAAGCTGTTAGGCAATACTTCCCTAACATACCTTTTGCTGCTACATCAGCTTTTGTGGCTACCTGGGACAGTGTGCCGTACCATAATGGTGGAGGGGTAAGACTTACCGTAATCTGTGATTCTTAATGAATGGTCTGTCTTGTTGGTTTGGAAGGTGTTGAATACTGTCTGTTGGTGTTTTGAAGGTGGTCACTTTCCAAGTGGTTTTAGCGTACAATGTTCATCGCTCTTTCATCCTGATCTATTACGGAGATGTTTCAGAAACCAGACAAACTTGGCAGGTCAGTGAAGTTCTGCTTCTGGTATATTGTGTAAATGACAAGAGAAAAAACAAAAACAAAATAAATAATACAAACATACAATTTACGAGAAATTGCTCATGAATACAAAAGAAAGCATTCTTTCGCTGTCTTTTTAGTGCCTTTTTTATTTTATTTTTATTCATTCATTCCTTTCTTTACCTCCTTGCTTATTTATGACTTCATTTTTTTATTTTTATTTTCTCCTACAGGCTGGTTATAACACTGTGGACTCTGCCAGTTCTTTCACAATTCCAGCAGCACGTGTCCCTGAACTCTTATCGAGCAGTAATATCAATGTGACTGCTTGCTGGTCTTTCCATGTTGATGGGTCACCAAACCGTAAGCCCACGTGTTGAATTTTTCTTTGGAACCAGATTCTCAGGGGTGAATTCACTAAACGTTTGTGCCACTGTAGCATATCGTGCTTGGACACAAAAACCTCACTCTTATTTTCAGTTGAGCTCTACCTGGCACATTGTCTCTGAGTGCACTTTCGGTCTTTTAATAAGCCAAGTCAGGTGCTGGATGCAGTGGGTGAGTCACACTATGTAATCCCACGAAAGTCTGCCAGATTGCACCGGTCTGACCTATTCTCCAGAACCTTGCACTCAGAAGCAGCCTGCGAGCTGGGTGACTGCCCTGGGCAAATTCTGATCAGCTGTAATTTTGTGTCTGTGACACTCTAGCGCCCTTACCTGTTTTGCATCATTTATTCAGTCAGTCGGGTCCAAAAAAAACAGTGGCTCACGGCAAAATGAACAACACTATTAGAGAGCACAATTAAACTACATTAGCATCTCAATGATACTAAACTGTCACTGGGTAAACAGATGAAATCCCATAGACTTACACTGAAGAAGTCATATAGAATATCATAGAAACTTGGAGGTGTACTATTTGGACTTGGACCAGCCAGAATCAAAGAAGAACACAGGACTGGATGTTAAAAGCTGTGCCAATAAGTGGTGAGCACTCTTTTGAGATTTACCTTATTGCTAAGAATGGTAGACAATCAGCTGACTGGAATTCTCCGAGTTGTGTAGGAGATAAATCTTGATCTGGGCACAATTTTGGTTTGATACAGCACAGGCCACATCATCAGTAGTGCGCCCTTGCATCCTTGGGTGTTTTGGCCTTTCATCACTATACACTCTCCACAATCCACTGGCTACTTCTTTCTGCCACCTCTGAGACCTCTCTGATGGTCTTCCGTAAGGCCTGACCATGGATTCCGAGTTCTTTCAGTAGTCTGATAACTGATGATGCTACAAATCTTCTACAACCCACTTCAACTGGATAAACTTGGGTGTTCCAGCCACGCTGCTTTATTTCTGCAACAAGCTCTGCATAGCGTAGCTTCTTTCGCTCATAGGCCTCCTGAATCAAATTCTCCCAAGGGACAGTGAGCTGTATGATATATACCACTTTAAGTGAGGGGGACCAGAGTACCAAGTCTGGCCTTAGGTTGGTCAGGGCAATCTCAGGCGGAAAGATTAACTGTTGTCTGATGTCTGCCAGCACTAAACCCTAGCAACAACTTGACAACCACTCAAAACCCCAACTGCAAAGGAACACCCTAGTGCCATAGCAGTGAATTTGCAAAGGCAAGCACAAATTACAAGTTTGCTTTTTTCTTTTTTTAATTTTCCATCAGTACTCACTGAAATGTGTACCTCTTGCCCAGCTGTGATTGCACTATGAGAAAATCTAAGTTGGACACAGCTGACTTGGTTGGGTTTACTCTCAGTAATACTAAAAAAGCAGCATTACTGAATACCCATTAGCAAGGCCTTACGTTTGCAACCCCACCTCCATTAAGTGGAAAGTCACTCAGCCTGGTTAACAAGATTCTATGGGCAATTACTCTAAATGTGTGGAGTTTGCACTTTTAAAACACACCAATCCTGTTTAGGTGGAGAGGGGGTTCTAATTCAGTTACAACCGAGCAGCTCTGTAAACGGCAACACTGATCTTTCCCGATCCGTCCCCTGAAAAAAACAAACCCTGTGGCATATGCCTCAAGGGAAAGCATGGAAGAGAGAACCCATCTAATGTAAACATGGAGACAAACACCTCCCCATCCCATCACTCATGCATTTTCAACAGCTGACATTTCGCTGACATTTCAGGCCTGGGACAAACTAAACAAAATGGTTGCCACACACCACGTTAAATGGCGGAAAAGACTAAACTGTGGCAGTATGTATGGGTGCGTTCCTCTTATATGTCTCTGTCTTTTCGGTTGAGTATATAAACAGCGAACACCTGGAAATGTCAGATTTTCCGCTTTGGAAGGCGACTGGATAAATGGAAGACATTCATTGCGTTTTGCTCTCTGGGGGCTGCTTATTTAGCGCTTGATGGCTTGTTGTGCCAGACAGTTTGATCAAAGAGACCTCGAGTTAAAACATGGTTTTATGTAAATTCAGCATGGAATAAAACTTCACTTTTGTGCCGAAATGATTTTACGCGGGAGTCAGTTCCCAGCGGGAGTGCTCTGCCCATGTTTGCTCACTGCTTAACTCTTATGTTGATTGTTGATTCAGCTTGCATTAAAGTAAATTCAAGAGTATTAAACTCAATGTGTTGTCTAAGTCCTTATTTATGTGGTTTATTGTGTTAGGCTTTACAGTCAAGGTTTAAGAGGCTTTTTGAGACTAAAAACAGCTCTCCAGATGTA